>SJYC01033006.1:0-56072 GCA_006408675.1 Madoqua kirkii | reverse complement strand
GGGCGGGCTTTAAAAGGCAGAAAATTCACATCTTGGGAAGTATTTGCGTTTCTGATGGTTCCACACAAGAGAATCACTGTTCCAACCTGACCTTCACCTGAAAGCTCCCAGGGCACTCTTCACGAAGACTTGCGCCACCGTCTCCTCACATGAAGATGCTAATGGAGGAGGCAGAAAACCTGTTCTAAGATTCTCAGGCCCTTCATCCAACATATGAGGTCCAGAGAGTGAACGGAAGGTTTTGAGGAGACAGTTGAACAGGCTTCCTTGGAAAGAGCCCCTGACCTGTTATTAAGTGCCCTCCCCACCAGGAGAACTCAGCTGAGAGAGAGAGCACCGATGCCTAATCCAAGCTGAGAAGCAGGTATGGACAGAGAAGAGCCTGGGATGAGCTGCGGTCCTGGGCTGCAGATAGGGGCCGAGCAGGTCAAGGCATTGACGGGGCTGTCTTGGGTCCTGTCTGACAGGACTGCCCGAGGTCTAAGAGGCCTCCGTACAGAAGCGGGTGGATGGGTGAGCGGGTGTCCAGGGGCAGAGGGGAGCGCATGATTGAAGCACTTCCTGAGACTCAGCGTAATTGCGTGCCCGCCTCCTGCTCTACAAGCCAGGCCAGGTTGAACTATCCGCAGGCACGCAGCATGCTGCCTTGAGCCAGGGAGGAAGAGTCCTTACTTCTCCAGGATGTGCACCTGGATCTGACTCCAATATATGCGCTTCGAGTCACTGAAAAACCCATGTCAGGACTGCTTCGTCCGACACAGGGCCACTCTGCCGTTTTCACAAAGAATTATTTTCCTGATTATACACCTTATACCTTCCCTTGGAATGGCCCTAGATTTTATTCCTATTCAACCCATCAGAAGTTCACCTCCACAAGCCAACTCTTCCCTAGCTTGAAGATATTCGACTCTCCTTTTGTGTCAAAAACTGTAGCAAAATTAGTGAGTCTCATTTGAAGTCAAATCCAGCTTTCAGGCAATAAGTAACTTATAAAACAGTATATCATTTTTGGAAAATCACTGAGAAAGTGAATAAATGGGAATTTAAAGGGGCTGTGAAACATGATGGCTCGGAAGTGATGCTCTTAAGATGTTACTGTAGCACAGCGCACACAGCAGCAAGAGCAAGGGATCTCAGTTGAATCTGACAATAATCTCTCTTCTCTTCTGGCAAGAGGACTAGAAATCCAGTCTAAGATCTACAACAGGTATAAAATGAACAGCCAAAGTTATTCCAAAGCTAAAAACTAAGGATTCTGAATCCAAATAATTTAAAAAATTTAAACATTAGCACTTATTATCAGATAATAGCTACACAAAGACAGCCGGTATTTAATAAAAAAGCTCCACCTTTGAAGGTCTGGATTCATACCTTCATAATGTTTATGAAGATCCCACACAATAGTGTGCTGATTATAAAATGTCACATGGTGATACACACTTGGCTGCTCCATTAAGACTTTTCAGGATCATAAGTTGAAGGTTCTTTACCTTGTAACCGGTTACCAGAGAATGAGAGATGCACCAGTGTCTTGACATTCTTACCAGAAACAAAAGCACAACCTTCAAGCAGCACGTACTCTCACCTAAGACGTCTTTCTCGTGCTCAGGAACCAGCACTTTCCACCTGGACTCCTCGGGATCCGTGAAGTCAATGTTGATCAGGCGGTAGTTGGGAGAGTGGCGATTTGTCTTGAACGTGAAAACCGTGCCCTCGTTGGTCACGTAGTCATACTCTCCTTCGAAGTTGTCGATCAGCTTCACCCACTTCAGGATTCCTGGTGAGAGAGACCAAGCACCTCCGTCACCTCTCCGGTTTGAAGTAGTGTGGTTTGTGTGTAGGGAGGGGATAGATCTTTTCTGTCTACAGAACACAAAGCAGACACAAAGTTTGGAAGATCTAAGGCACGAGATAGAGCGAGGATGCCCAAAAACCTCAAAGGAAGCTTTTCCAGAAAAGCCTGGCAATGAAGGTGAGTAAGGCATCTGTCTGAATCCCTGTAATCCAGCACGTCCTCTTCTACCTAAAGTGAAAGTGAAAGTGAAGTCACTCAGTCATGTCTGACTCTTTGTGACACCATGGACTGTGGCCTACAATGCTCTTCCATCCATGAGGTTTTCCAGGCAAGAGTACTGGAGTGGGTTGCCATTTCCTTCTCCAGAGGATCTTCCCAACCCAGGGATCGAACCTGGGTCTCCCGCATTGTAGGCAGGTGCTTTACCATCTGAGCCACCAGGGAAGTCTTCTACCTAAGTGGGCCTCAAATCTAAGCGCGTCCACCTCCCCTGCCGTCACTCCACCCCGCCTTCCTTCCCTCTGGTTACGAGCCGTGGCTCACAGCTGAGGAACACTGCCTCCCCCACGGGACTCCTGGAAACGTCTGCAGACACTGCGGCGGTTACAACTTGGAGAGTGACAGGACGGCTGCTACTCTCTGCCTCTATCTAGCGGGTAGAGGCCAGAGATGCTGTTTCTAGATACAGAAGAGCGCCTGGACAAAGAGTCGGCCAGCCCTGAATGTCAAGAGTGCCTAGCTGGGAAGCCCTGGTCTGCAGCATCAGCTTTCCACCTGGTCCTCCTACCACAATGTCTTAATATATTACACTGGTCCCAGTTGGTACCCTTCTTAGAAATCTCCCCATGGCTCTCTGAATAAAATCCAAATTTCTTCTTATGGTCTCCATGGTCCTGCATGTTAGACGCCTTGCCACTGAGCCAACCTCAGATGCTCCAACTTGAGTCTCACTCCGTCCTGCAGCAACACTGGCCTTTGGCAGGCTCCTTACGACATGCTTCACCTCAGGGCCTATTGTATGCTGCCTTGCCTGCCGGACCCACTCACAGATCATTTCTTCACAGCACTTCTCTCAAGATATACACAGCTGACTCTTGAGCAACACTGGCTCGAACTGCATGGGTTCATTTATAGGAGGGTTTTTTCCAACGGTAAATACTGCAGTACTTAACAAAGGATCTGTGGTTGGCTGAATTCATGGATGCAGAGGGATCATGTATCCAGGGGGCTGACTATAACTTCCACGTGGTTCAAGGGTCAACTGTGCCTAATAAGCTTGTTTATAATTTGTCTTTTTTTTTTTTTTTAATTCACTGCTAGATATTCAGCACCCAAACAGAATGGCACCTTCAAAGGGACAAAATAAAACTGGTGTTGAACGCAAGGGAGAACACTTTCCAATCCTTCTGTTGTAAGAACTAGTCTGCTGAAAGGTCATCACTGCAAAGAAATCTTAAATGCATTCACCATCATCATCATTTAAATGGCTACTAAATGCCACTTTTAATATTAAAAAAAATCCACTGGGAAGACATCTGTTTCATAATGTATCAGACATAAATATTCAGAGGACATCTCAAAAATGTTATAAACGAGAAAGCTCTATGACTTCTAAACTGCTCAAAGGCAAGCCAGATATCAACTATTCTCCAATGAATCTCTTACCTTTAATTTCACAGTGAAACTGCTACATTAATTTGGATAGTTCATTTACATTCCTGGCGATTTTACATTCATTATCTAATTCATCTCCATAACACAACATCTTTATATAATTTGTTGTTGAATTAAATTAATCAGGGAAAATATAATCCCATGGTAGTTTTTCAGTTCCACATAACAGGATTAAAACTCAGCTCCAAACCAGTATTTAGCTCCATGACCTTGAACAAACTATCCTTTGCTGAGCCTCACATTCTCAACTACTGAGAAACAGTAAGAGAGAAATGAGAAAGTTATTATAAAGTAACTACTAACACTCACCTCACAACAAATATTATTTTCAATAAATATTATTTTAAAATAAACTATGGGAATTAAAAATAATAAGATAGGCAGTTAAAAAAAACTTTTAGTTTTCCCACATATCAGTAATACCTGTTGGAAAACACTAGGGGCAGTGGGGGACCTCATTTACATTAGAAGTAAAATTAATGAAATACTTAGGAATGTACTTAACAAGAAACGTGGACTCTATGAGAAAAACTCTAAAATTTTTTTAAAGAATCTTAAAAAACAATAAAACAAAACCAAGTAATTCGAAACATATACCATATTCTTCTATGGGAAGACTTAATATTTCAAAGATGCAAATAATTCCAGAAGAAATCTATAAACTTAACACAGTTCCAAATGCTTTTTAGGGAATTTGACAATACTGTTTAAAGTTCATCTGGAAGAATAAGCACTTAAGTACAATGGATACATTTTTGATGACAAAATAAGAATTTCTTGTACTATGATGACCTGAGCAAGCTCTCTGCCCCTTGAAGGTAATCATTATCCTTTCATGGTAACACTTTCTTATTTGTCTTGGTTCACTTTTTGCCTTAACATGCAGCCATGAACACTATAGCTCTAACTTAGCCTAATTTTAAAGTTTCTAATATAATGAAACCATACAACATGGATTTTTGGAGTCTGATTTCTTTCTATTCTGGGTGTCTGATCTGACAGTGTCTTTATAAAATTATTTATGCTCTGGTTATCATTACTGACTTCTGGTTAAATCCTACAGTATACAAAGAACATACTCTGTATGATTTCAATCTTTTTAAAATTGTTGACAAAAATTTGTGGCCTAATTTTTCTTAAGTGACTTTCAAATGTTTACATGACTGAAAATAATGTGTATTTTTCAGACTTTGCTGTGACATGCTAAGTTGCTGTTGCTGTTTACAAAATGAAGCAGGGCAAAAGCTAACAGAGTCTTGTCAAGAGAATGCACTAGGTCAGACACACTTTTCCAACAACCCAAAAGATGGCTCTACGTATGGACATCACCAGGTGGTCAATACCAAAATCAGACTGATTATGCTCTTTGCAGCCAAAGATGGAGAGGTTCTATACAGTCAGTAAAAACAAGACTGGGAGCTGACTATGGCTCAGATCATGAGCTCCTTATTGCAAAATTTACACTTAAATTGAAGAAAGTAGGGGAAACCACTGGGTCATTCAAGAACAACCTAAGTCAAATCCCTTATGACTATATAGCAGAAGTGACTGATATTCAAGGGATTAGATCTGGTAGACAGAGTGCCTGAACAACTATGGATGGAAGTTTGTAACACTGAACAGGAGGTGGTGACCAAAACCATTCCAAGGAAGAAGAAATGCAAGACTGGAAAGTGGCTGCCTGAGGAGGCTTTACAAATAACCGAGAGAAGAGAAGGGAAAGGCAAGGGGAAAAGGGAAAGATATGCCCAAAGGAACGCAGAGTTCTAGAAAACAGCAAGAAGGAAAAAGAAGTCCTTCTTTAATAAACAATGCAAATAAATAGAGGAAAACACAGAACGGGAAAGATCAGAGGTCTCTTCAGGAAACTGGAGATATCAAGGGAACATTTCAAGGATGGGCACGATAAAGGACAGAAATGGTAAGGATCTAACAGAAGCAGAAGATATTAAGAAGAGGTGGCAAGAACACACAGAAGAACTATACAAAAAAGGCTTAATGACCTGGATAACCCCGATAGTGTGTCACTCACCTAGAGCCGGACATCCTGGAATGCAAAGTCAATCGGGCCTTCGGGAGCACTGCTAAGAACAAAACTAGCAGAGGTGGCGGAATTCCAGCGGAGCTATTTAAAATCGTAAAAGATGATGCTGTGTCAGTGCTCCACTGAATATGTTAGTAAATTTGGAAAACTCAGCAGTAGCCATGGGACTGGAAAAGATCAGTTTTCTTTCCAATCCCAAAGAAAGGCAATGTCAAAGATCGATCAAATGATCATGCTCATTTCACATGTTAGCAAGGTTACACTCAAAATCTTTCAAGCTAGGCTTTCAGCAGTACATGAACTGAGAACTTCCAGATGTTCAAAAGCTGGATTTAGAAAAGGCAGAGGAAGAGATCAAATTGCCATCATTCACTGGATTACGGGAAAAGCAAGGGAATTCTACTTCCGCTTCACTGACTATGCTAAAGCCTTCATGGGTCTAAAGACCTGTGCTAAAGACGGTGTGGGTCACAATAAACTGTGGGAAATACTTAAAGAGATGGGAGTACCAGACCACCCTTTCTATCTTTTTAGCAATTTATTTTCTTTTGTTTGAATCTAAATATTTATTGGCTTAAGGGGCCATTTTTTCTATCAGTTAAAAGGTCTGATTGTAGATTTGTCTGTCATTAGTTGTATTTCTGTTAATTTTTACTTTCTGTATTTTGAAAGTACAGTTAAGATACATACACAGAATTATTATATCTAAATAAAACTGAATTGAACTTTTTATGATTATGAAGTTTTATCTCAAGACAGCTACATCATTTTCATTTTAACAAATTTGGCCAATTATCTTCTGAAAAATGGATGGTCCCAATATGTTCTTCTCCATGTCTCCTAACCACTCAAATGCTTCCCATCTCTTTGTGGGTTGCATTCTATGTAATTTCTTTTTATATTCACTTTCACAAATTCTCTCTTCAGCTATGTCTCATCTCTTCTTTAACCTAACAACCTAACTTTTAACATTAATTATACTTCTATCCAAACATTTGGTTATTTATATTATATGTATATATTATATTTGTTTCTTGCTTATGTTTCCAAGCTTCTCATTTATTTTTTTTAAAAGCAGCATCACTGTTTTTAAAAGTGCATTTACACAATTATTTTATATTCAGTTCAGTTCAGTCACAGTCCAACTCTTTGCGACCCCACGGACTGCAACCTTCCTGTCCATCACCAACTCCCGGAGTTTACCCAAACTCATGTCCATTGAGTTGGTGATACCATCCAATCATTTTATCCTCTGTTGTCCCCTTCTCCTCCTGCCTTCAGTCTTGAACTTCTTCATCTAATCTGTGATTTCTGATCGTGAATTGATTTCCCTTGAAATGCTATCTGTGAGAATTCTTGGAGGCCTGGGTTGAAGTGACATTATTTCAGAAAAGACTTGTATCTGGCTTCTCTTTGCTTCTTGGGAGGCAACCAACCTGGGAGCACTTTAAAGTCTTGGCATGGAGGTTTGTGAACCCCATAGGGAGAATCAAGTCAATGTGCGCACATGTGAATGTCAGTCCTTCTGTTTCAGGAGAAGTCAAATCCTGCCTCCAAGACAGAGACATACCCTGCCTCTCCCCGACTTCCCACTCCACCGCGGGCAGGTCTATTTCTCAGTAGTCCATACACCAGCACCACAGGAAGCTCAGACTCAAACCCAGCAGAACCATCTGGAGACAGACCAGCTTACATCCCAGGATTCCGCTTTCACTTTGTCTTTGGTCTCTACGATTTCTCTTCTTTTGTGCCAATTAGCAATATATTTAGTAGACGCTTTATTAACTTTTTACAACATTTTAGTTGTTTCAATCAGACTATTCAAGTAGATTATTATATCACCTGCTACATTCCCACAAACTAAAGTCCTACAATTAACTGTTATAAATAATTAAGTTCCAAATCTGAGTCAAACATTTTTCTTTTTCCAGTGACAAACTGCCAACCCCCCAAAGCAGGTGATCCATTCAAAGATAAATGCATCTTAGTTTATGTAAAAAAAGCACTTTAATATGAAACCCAAAGACTATTATTCCTTATAAGATAAAGTAAAAAAAACTGGTTGGCAATGCAAAATTTGCACAGAGTCAGAAAGCTACATTTGTTTATTATAAGAATGATGAAACAATTTTCTGGACTGTGACATTTGTAAACACAAAGTCTTAGTTCAGGGAAATGTCAGATTCCTTAAATGTTCCCCTGAAATAAAACATTTCCTGATGTGAAACCTTTATTTCTCAAAGTAACCATCTTACGGTTTCTGACTGAAAAGGTCTCCCAGCCATTGCAGTGGCATTTACTATGACCCTACTTTTCCCCGCCTGTAAAAAAGTCACTGAAACGTCCACCAAAGGCAAAACACAGCATAGATTTCCTTTAGTACCTCTGTATAGTCAGGTGAACCTGAAGATGTCATGCACTTGTTTTGAATCATCAAGCTCCAAATAGCGCTAAAACAATTTTTTAAAAGTTTGTGGTCATTATCTGCCACCAATTTCTGAAAAACTGACTTTAGTTATAATTGCACACAAGTCAGACTTAGGAATGTGGCTGGATTTATACAAATCCAGCTCTAATATGAAAAGCTGTTCGAAGCACCAGCTCACAGGGCAGCGCATTTAAAACAAGGGCCCATAAAATCCTTTGGCTCTCTGGGAACCCATGCTCCTCCAGGCTCTGGCCACAAGATAATTCGAGAGAAATGGTATTCCAGTTGAACAATGGGACTCGTTCCATTTTGTTATTCACAAGTTAAAACATTATTGATTTAATTTAAAAAAATGGAGTTACTTAAAAAAAAAGAGAGATGTGGCTAAACTCTCAAACCATCTCACTTTTGCCCATCTCTTTTGAAGTATTTTTGTGTGTAACTGGTTCTTCCCTTTGAAGTCAACAGAATTTGATTCCCAAACTTCTCTACACTGAAGCTGAAATTACTTTTTATAAATCTGCTTCTTGGTGGGGGAAAGATTAGTTTACTGAGTGAAGATGAGCTTAAAATATCTAAAACTTTCTCTAGAGCAATTCATTACTTGTATTGCATTCTTTGAAAATCAATGTTATTAAGTATATTCCATAGAAAATGTTTTATAAGCATAACATGAGCTAAAAAGTACACTTACATGGACAGAACACGGAGGCCTCGGCCTCTGACCACAGTTAACAGATGCAGAGCAGACACGGGGCATGCTCCAGGACTGAGGGGAGCAGAAGGCTGCAGTTCTCTCTGGCCCAGTGCCTTCATTCTGAGGCACCTGCCACACGGTGATGGCTAAAACATGGGCATGGAGTCCAACTAACCCGGGTCTGAATCTTTCAATGGCATCAGAAAAGCTAACCGGCCTCACCCTTCTCAGTTTCCTCAAGGTAACAGCAGAAGCTCCTTAGAGGTTGTTGAAAAGACGATGGGATATCTAGAACTCGGCACACAGGAAATACTAAGAAAATACTCACTGCCCTCCCAATGCTGGTTATCACCCCAGCATTCCTCAAACGACAAAAATAAGCAGAATGTGGCTTCAGATCAGCACTATTTATTTGCTAACAGTGAACTTATAAAAATCTAATTTCCATCTCTCAGGGCACAAGCCATTTTCCTAGGAAAACACCTTTATAATCACTAATTTTAAAATTGGTAAAATTATTAATTTTGTCACTAGTACTTCATATTTTACTTCAAAATTAATGTTTTTTTTTTTTTATCTTACTTTTATACTGTCTTTTAATGTTCCAATTCTTTTGGGTTGCTGGCGTTCCCACTCAGAAACACAACTTATTTTCTGATAACTCCCTGTCTCTCACAGAAGCCCTCCTCCTTAGTCTGACTTTTTAATACTCTGATAACTTTCCTCAACTTGAGACAACTCATTTGTTTCAAGTTCCTTGAATGTTTATTCCCCCCGACCCCTACCTTTCCTCTCCACTTCCGAAAGACGGCCAGCCCCACCAGGCATGAACATGGGAGTCAAAATTGTCCCAGATACCCAGAAACAAGAGGTCACCTGCCTTGCACTGCAGAGATGGCTGAGTGAATAATTTAAGTGTCTGACAAACACTAAGCTTCCTTTTGTAGTACTATGTTAGCATGTAGTGTAGAGTGATTTCTAATGCAGATGAAAGCCAGTTTTCTTCACTGACATGAAAGCATTAAGATGAAGACATGGTGAATGCTAAAAATTTTATCAATCTAAAATGATCAAGCTTTCCGCAAAAAAAGGTAAAAAGCTGAGAGACAGGTCAGTAAAAGTGTGGATGAAACTTAAGCTTCTGTTTCCTTACAAAAATCAGCATGCCAGCATCGCTCATCTGCTCCTCCAGTGTTGTTGCTCAGTTGCTCAGTCACGTCCGACTCTGCAGCCCTATGGACTGCAGCACCCCTAACTTCCCTGTCCTTTGTTATCTCCTTGAGTTTGCTCAAACTCCTGTCCATTGAGTTAGTGATGCCATTTCATCCTCTGTTGCCCCCTTTTCCTCCTGCCCTCAATCTTCCCAGCTTCAGGGTCTTTTCTAATATGTTGGCTCTTTGCATCAGGTGGCCAAAGTACTGGAACTTCAGCATCAGTCCTTTCAGTGAGTATTCAGGGTTGATTTCCTTTAAGATTGACTGGTTTGATCTCCCTGTTGTCCAAGGAACTCTCAAGAGTCTTCTCTAGCACAATTCAAAAGCATCAATGATGATGACACTGAAGCAGAATGGTGTTAAGTTACCAACAACAAAGATTTTAGACACTCAGAGTTCTTTGCACCTAACAATTACTTCTTATGGATCCTATCTAAAAACTCTCATATAGTTGTATGTTTATTCAGAATAGGGCCAAATGGCGTTTTGCTGCTGATTATCCTACAAAATGGGGGTGGGGGGAGTACCCGACCTGCTACAGAAAAATGAAAGAACCTAAAAGAAAGGGAAACAAACAAAAGACAGACAGCAGAGAGGAGTGAGAGGGGATTTAGAGTTTCCCAACCTCAGACAGGTCCTAACTCTGGGCCTGGACATGCGTGCTTGGTGACAGCACCGCTGATAACCCCGACGCTGTGCGCCGGCCGTCTCGTGGCCTCCATCCAGCTGGCGGGGAGCACACATCCGGCAGGGACAGGCTGTCATCACTGCCGCCACCCAGCACAGCGCCCGGCACAGAGTACAGCACAGACGCATGTCTGCTTCATGACCAAATATAACATTCACATCATCCTGTTTCAGACTGAGCCCTATATACATTTCTCGATAAGGTAAAGATAAGAGAAGTAACTGAATTTAAAAGACGTTAGCAGTTTCTTCCACTTTCCCAATAAGAACATTTAGAAATACAATACACAAAAGTTAAACATGTATAAAAGCACGTTGAACATCATCTTTTGTATTTTTAGGGTATAAATTTTCATAAAAATATTTTAAAAGTTCACATATTGGCAAGAAAAAGGAAAACTCTGAGGTCTGACATTTAATTGTAATGCAGAAAATATGTGAACATTTACTCTAAATTTAGTCAAGATAAAACAACTTTATGTATTCATAATATTTATAGCAAATTTAAGAAACAAAGTATATACATGCATAAATAAGTGTATATATATACTTTTTTTTTAAGAAATAGTAGTCTTGATTTAGAAATGTACAGAAATAGAAAATCCAGACATAAATCACACTCTTGCAAGGTTCCAGATAATTAATTTCAGCTACTCCACAGGCATGAATCACACTAAGAACGGCAGGGGTCAAGACTCAGCTGCCTTTCCCACTGCAGAACTAATAAAATGTCATGCTGCCTGGTGTCCTAAGTGATACCTTGGTACCTCTATACTTTCAATTATAAACAAGGGAAGCAGAAACCTTCTGCCCACATAATATACAGGACAGGAGAGACATGGTCTATACTTTCTTCATCGTTCTCAGGATTTAATAGAAAACAAACAAAAAATTCATTCAAAAAAGTTAAACAGGCCAGAAGGGTAAAGATTACTCACAAGTAAATGAACAAGGTGGCTTCTCAAGCAGGGTCACCTGAGCACAGGATCTCTAAAGGGGCAAGTGACGTTATCGGAGACAAGCGGGTACCCACCTACTATGAGTCTGTGTTAAAGAAAAGTTATCCGACAGTTGTTAAAATGGTAATGAAGACTACTCAAGACTATTGCAATAAGGGAAGAGGTCACACAGAACTCAAATACAGAAAAGACAGCTGGAGGTTTATAGCCAATGTGCAGGATGAGGGGGTGGGTAGATTGAAAATTACTAAGAGAAGACATCAGGGCACAGGGATTCTTGGTGAAGGCAGGTTGAGCACATGAGGGATAGCTGGGGGAAGGGGACCTGGATCCATACCAAGGGCACAGGTCTGTCTTTAAACTGACCCAGCAGGATTCTCACTACAACTGGGGCTCTGCGGGCCCAGAAAGTTGAGCGGGGGGACAAGGAACTAAGACGGAAGCCTGACTAAGAGGCTCAGAGGAGCCCGGCTCAAGCCTGGCCAAGGAGAGAATCTCTGTGGTCAGGCACTGGTCTAGGTGGTGGGGACCCTATTCGAGTGAGACAGGCAAGGTCCTTAACCTTGTGCAGCTCAAAGGAATCACACACACAAGGATTTTTGTACGGAGAGAAAAAAGAAAACACAACAGGGGAAGGGGCAGAAGGGCCAGAAGCAGGAAAGGTATCACAAAAGCAAGAGGAAGCAGATTAACTCCTGGGCAGAAGTGCCTCTTTCCCCAGAGAAAGCAGACAGTGACTCGGGACATGTCTCCGGCAGCCAGCGCAGAAGACGGTGCAATGTTCCTTGGAGGGGGCCTGCTTAGCTATTTTGAACACTTGGAAAATTATAGAGACTTCTAAGGCCCAGACAAGAGGCCAAGTGCGGTTTCCATCCAGTGATGAGCGAAGTGTTCAGAAAAGTAAGGACAGGAGCAGCTACAGCGTCAGCTGCAGTTCCTGTGAACAGCCATGGCCCACAGTTTGCAAGAAATGGGGTCATATTACTACTAAGTAAAAATGCTGCAAATGTAAATGGCAGAAGTGAGGTTCTCCAAAGAGAGGCAGGGGTAAAAGAAAGATCTTGCTCACAGAGGAGCACAGAGCCAAGGTCAACTAGTCCTTGAACAGAAAATCAAATTGGCATAAATGTAAATCACTCAGAGAGCATACTTTTAACTCTCAAGAGTCTAAGATTTTTTTTCCATTCTATATTTATATAGTATGTGTTATCTTCTTCTGTGGTATTAAGCAGCCACTGGCCATTTTGGGGTGCTTCTCATTTCAAAATGCACATAGGCAGAAGGTTTTCTTGGAAAACAAAAATGACAGAAATGTTACAAAAGAGCTTCCTCAGTGAAATTATTTAGTTCTCTAGACAGGATATTTAGTGATGCCCTAATAAGAATTAATGTATAGGGAAATGCTGGTAAATCTCCCTGCCTTTAAGATAAACATGATTAAAATGGTAACAGAAAGGCCTGAGGTTATCACAAGGGGTATCAATTTATGCAGTATAATAGCGATGATTTCATAACACTGGCTTTAGTTTTCAGTTTAACTCACCTACTATTACAGTTAAATAGCACATTTGGCATTTAACTTAAATATTATTCTTCCCCTTAGTTTAAACAGGGCAACAAAAATGTGGGAGCAGTAAGGGAACAGCACGAAAAAGATTCTGGTCCCAAACTGGGTATATGCACTCTGGAATTTTCAGTTATCAACCTGAAAAATTAAACATGTCCCTCATGAGAGGCACGCCTCTTCATATTTTCTTCCATATAAGGACTCTGCTGATTATGAATTGGGTTGTACATAAAATAATACCAAGATCTGTGTTTAGAGCAGCATTGATACTAAAGATACATTATTTTTAGGGCATCTTTAATCTACTTAATCTACTACCTAAAACCATTGTGTGATGACTCCAAATTTTCCCCTTTTAGTCAAAAAACAAACGGATAAAGAAAAAAGGCTTATGTGAGAATCCACTCTATGCCAGGAACTCTGCTAAGCCCCTTTCTGTGCATTTTCATTACTGTTTACTATTGCTAAATAGGTATCACTTACTTATTGCTAAGCAGGTATCATGAAGTAGGTTCCACTGCCTCATTTGTAGTTGTGCAAATATGAAGAGAGAAAGGATAACTTTCCCAGGGTCACCAATTATTTAGTGGTACAGTTGAGATTTTAAAGTCTTATTGTCTCAACATACCCAACTGTAATGAAGAGGGACTATTTTAAAAAATTTAACGATCACAGATCAATCTTCTATGTCTCTCCTGTTATAAACCAGATACACCTAGTGTCTTCAACAGTTAAACTCACCCACAGTACTTGTTTTTTCTAACCAGTCATAATCATGTAATTGTGGATGCATGCTCAGTTGCCCAGATGTATCTGACTGCTTGAAATCCCATGGACTGTAGCCTGCCAGGCTTCTCTATCCGTGAGATTTTCCCAGGCAAGAATACTGCACTGGGTAGCCTCCTACTCCAGGGTATCTTCCCGATCCGGGAATCAAACCTGTGCCTCATACATTGGCAGGCAGATTCTTTACTGTTGAGCCACGTAGGAAGCCCCAATCATATAATTAACTCAGAATAAATCAGCAGTCAATTAAAAAAAAACACATACACACACTACCATCCCCCCCCCCAACACACACACACAAAGATCTTTCTAATCCTGACTTTTGAACCCAAGAGTGGGAACTGATTTCTAGTTCACTTTCTTAGTACTGGTCAATCACTGCAACGATTGAGAACTTTCAGAATCCTAGGACTGCCATTCAAAAGAACTCTGAGGCTTACGATATTCATAGGTTTAATGCTAGTAAAGCAAAAAAAAAAGACAGGCCCAGAACCATACCCAGAATTTAGCAGCTATGACTGGAGAACACTCTACAAATTGCTCCCAATCTGTGTGCAACTCAACAGCTTAAAATCCATTTATCTTATTCATGTACACTGTGTTTTCTTGTCTGCAGGATATTCTATACTTTTGAATCAATGAATTCCACACACTGGTCAGTTTAGTATTCTCATTTTTTAAAATAGTATCAGGTTATTGTAAGACTTGTTTGCTCTATTGCTTTCCATGTGGTTTTCCATGAGCTCACTGGGAAGGTCTTTTTGATACATCCACTTGTCTAAATTGATGTACCAAGTTAACTGATTAAACACTAATCTAGGTATTACTGGGAAGGTATTTTATAGATGTGATTAAAGACCATCATCAGTTGACTTTAAGTAAAGGAGATTATCCTAGACAGTCTGGGTAGGCTGAGCCTTCCAGCAGAGCTGAGGCTTCCTTGAACAAGAAGAAATTCCACTTGTGGACGGCAGCTTCAAGCTATGCCTGAGAGTTCCATCCTGTCCCTCCTCATGGCCTGCCCTACTGGTTTCAGACTTTTCTAGCCAGCCAGGCCCCTAATCATGTAAGCCAATCCTTGCAATAAATCTCTTAATATATATCTCCTACTGGTTCTGCTTCTCTTGTTAAACCTTGACAGATACATTCACTAACCATCGATATTCCACAAATATAAAATACCTAGAATAACTTTAGTAAGAAATATGTAGTTTCCTATATAACTCAGAGGTACAGTCCCAAATAAAGGTGAAGATTTACACATAGTCCTAGTCAAACATATAGCTGGGTTTTGTTCAGATCAAGGCGAAATAATCTTAAAGTTCCTCTAGAAGAATTTTTTTTTTTAAAGAGAGAGAACAATTTGGAAAACAATAATTGCTAAATTTACTGAGTGATTACTCTGTGCTGGGTTTTTCACCTAAGCTACACAAAAGTCACCTAGAAAACAAAGACAATGGTCTCCTAAGTCAAGGAAAGATCAAGTTAGGAAGGGAAGCCAGGACCTGGCATATTCTCTAAGTATCTTCCAACATGAACATAGCCTTCAGGATTTTTTTAAAATGCTTCCCTCTTTCATTCCTCACGTTCATTCATGGCTACAAGGACTAGAATCTTACTGATGAGGGCCCAGTGCACCTGTACGATGCCTTTCTCCTGGAATCCCAATCTCTGTGTATCGTACCCTCCTCGTTAATTTCTCATAAATGCTGAAAACATGGGAGAGGTAGTGAGAAAAAAAAGGTAAGGCCCCTAAGTGGTCAGGAAGAGGCACTGGCACTTGCTAAGTCTCATTCAAAGTAGTACTGTTTATTATGAAAGTGAACACAGAAATAGTTCAGAGTGCGAACATGTGGATTTTTCTCTGCATTTGGAGTCAATTAAGCAATTTGTGTATCTTTTAATAACAGGCCTGAAGTGAAGTGAAGTCGCTTAGTTGTGTCTGACTCTTTGCAATCCCATGGACTGTAGCCTACGAGGCTCCTCCATCCCTGTGATTCTCCAGGCAAGAGTGCTGGAGTGGGCTGCCATTTCCTTCTCCAGAGGATCTTCCCCATCAGGGATCAAACCTGGGTTTCCCACATTGTAAGCAGATGCTTTACCATCTGAGCCACCAAGGAAGTCTACAATTTGTAGATCTTTTGTGTATCTTTTAATGACAGGCCTACTAATAACTTAAAGATATAATGGAGTAATAAACAGTGCTCTCTGGAGGAAGACACTGCAACTGAAATTTCTGATAAACTGGAGAAAGGCAAAGTCCCTTCTACCATCCTGGGCCCAGGCAGTAAACAGTGGGCAGAACTACAGCACAGTGATATCTGTCTGCTTGTCTAAGACTCGACCTTCCATGCTCGGCTCTGTGCAGAGCCAGACTTGCAGCTCAGGTGAGTGCTTCTTGAGTGGAGGTGTGCATCGCTCAGAGAACGCAAAAACCAAGGGGGATGTAGTCTTCATGAGATCAAAATGGATGTATCTTTTGTTTTATGGATCTTGCTCAAAGAAGTGTAAAAATGATGCAGTACCCAATTAATAATATAAATGGTATATATTTTCTGATAACGTAATATAGATAAAATACTAATAATGAGGGAATCTAATCAACAATTAGACATGAATACAATATTGTATATTTTCAAAATTTGTGTCAACTGTCTCTGAAATATGGGACATCCTATGTGGCACTAGTGATGAAGAGTCCATCGGCCAAAATAGGAGACGCAAGATAAGTGGATTCAATCTCTAGGTTAGGAAGATCCCCTCGAGTAGGAAATGGCAACTCATTCCAGTATTCTGGACTGGAGACTCCCACTGACAGAGGGGCTTGGTGGGCTATAGCCCATAAGGTCACAAAGAGTCGTAAACAACTGAGAGACTGAACATACACATCTCTAAAATGTATTTATTTCATATTAACCAGAATAGGGGGTAATTGTGCCATTATCTAGGTGCCAAGAGCTTCCCCGGTGCCTCAGTGGTAAAAAAATCTGCCTGCAACGGAGGAAGTCACAGGTTCGATTCTAGGGTAGGGAAGATCCCCTGGTGGAGGGTATAGCAACCCACTCCAGTATTCTTCCCTGGAGAATATCATGGAGAGAGGAGCCTGGCAGGCTATAGTCCATGGGGTTCCAAAGAGTCGGACAGGATTGGTGCAACTAAGCATGAGCTCAAGCACTGGGTGCTAATATTCCTGATAGTTTTGGGGTCTGGGAATTCTCAGCACAGTAAATAATGCTGTTGAAAAGCTTTAATGCTTGATGATGGTGCTGATATCATATAAATGTTGGAGGAAAACAACCTTTAAAATAAGCCATCTCCAGAATTCCAACTGGCTGGTCCTATCTTGATACCTACAGTTTCAGGAAGCAAGTTAAGCTAATACTGCACGTGTGTCCAGGACTGAGAAGCTGTCTTATGATCACATATTAGCCTGATAAATTGTCACTGGTGTCTGATCTCTTTCCCGTGACAGTCTGCACCATCACATCTAGGCAGTAATAATACTTTACAGATCAAAGGGCCAGCTTCTCCTGAACAATCTTCAATACAGACAGGATACTTTTGCACAGAGAAACATACAAAAAATATGGTTAGCCTCGATCTACAGAAAAAATGCTAAAGCCAACAAGAGCTTCATTCAATTTTTTTTTTCATTTTAAGGAATAATATCAAAAGAAAAGATCATAAGACCTGAGATGACGTGATTAAATGGAAGAAGGTTTCTTGGGAAATCAATTAGAAGATCAACATAATTGCTTTTTAATAGGGCTCTCTGGAATAATCATCTGTGTTTGACAGACAGCTTACCAGTGATGCCGTTGGGCTCCTGATGGAGGTCACAGTACCAGAGTCGGTTTACAGGATCACATCCCTCCCTTATTGACAATAAGACGTAGCGACCATCGTCAGATAACTACAAGGGAAACAAAAACAGCACAGGGAACTTAGTAGAATTTATTTTTTGTGAGAACAATGCTACACATTAAGTTAAAAAAAATTCACTGGTGTATCTTTACTGCAAACTTATGACTGGATAAGAAAGTTAGAAAAAAGATAATATCAATTTTAACTTATCTTGCAGTTAATCACTTTAACAAAACAGTAAAATATTTAAGTTGAAAATATCAGTATATATAACTAAATGTCATGACTCAAAATGACTTTTACTTAGTGCCTATTCTTTATAGTCAATAATATTGTAATAATTTTGTATGGTGACAGATGGTTATGGGACTTGCCATGGTGATCATTTGTTGTCATATATTTGATTGCTGGATCACTATATCATACACCTAAAACTAATGTAATATTCTATGCCAATTGTGCTTTTTTAAAAGTTTAAAAAAATATGGGCCAAAGAACTAAATAGACATTTCTCCCAAGAAGACATATGGATGGCTAACAAACACATGAAAAGATGTTCAACATCACTCATTATCAGAGAAATGCAAATCAAGACCACAATGAGGTACCATTTCACACCAGTCAGAATGGCTGTGATCCAAAAGTCTACAAGCAATAAATGCTGGAGAGGGTATGTAGAAAAGGGAACCCTCTTGCACTGTTGGGGGGAATGCAAACTAGTACAGCCACTATGGAGAACAGTATGGAGATTCCTTTAAAAACTGCAAATAAACTGCCTTATGACCCAGCAATCCCACTGCTGGGCATACACAAGAGGGAAACCAGAATTGAAAGAGACAAAAACAAAGTGAGAAATAAAATTCAATCATTTTACAAAAATAATGTTAAAAAAAATTCTTTCAAAAGTAAAATAAAAATTGCATTTCCTTTTTGTAAGATTTTCAAGTACTTTGTTTACATTTATAAACATGAGACAGCTGGACACAAACTGTTTATCTGCTCAGCATCTGTCCTCCAAGGAGTCGGTCTCTTTTCAGTTCAGGGGGGCATGTTGTGTGGTTCAGTCACACCTCTATATCTGTATATATACACGCACTGATGCCCAGAGGCATGCACACAAAGAAGCAGATGTAAGGTCCAGAGGCTCACAAAATGAAGTTTTACCCCAATCCACCACCTGGTACAGTGATTTACAGAGGGGAGGGTGGACCCAAGTGAGCTCATTAAAACTGTGATTTTTTGTTAGTTTTTTAACTCTACACTGAAAGAAAGATGACACTCTTCTTTTTAGTCATGAATGTTAAAAGTATACACTCAAGGTGCCTACAAACAAATTCATCCTCTCTACCATTCAACAGATGATACAGTGCCAGCTCTGTGCTTGGGTCTCAGAATGCAACAAACCAACCAAAGCAGAACCCTCACCCCATACAGCCAGTACTCCAGAGGATCCAGCATGGAGCCAGGCAGATCAGCGGTGCAGACAGCCCTGGAGACTTAGGGAGTCCCAGGCCAGCCCTATTTCCCACTTCCTGGTTACTTATAGCAGTTCACAAGTAGAAGACGTCTACCTAATATTAACGGTACTCAGCATTCATACTTGTGAAACAGAAACTTTCACTCTCCTAACAACAGAAATTGATAACATATAGAAGATTACCTTATTCTCTTTATTCATCCAGGATTGTGAACAAAAATCAATAGGTGAGTCTGTTAAGAAAACAAAAACTGACATACCAAGGTATTTTATCAACTAAATACCTAAGAACTCTCAAAAATATTAATAGCAAATTAACAAACTTAACAATTTTTCCCTTTAAATAGAATAGAGCACTTTTAAATGATAGTATAGAAGCCCATTACTGGCAGTTAAATTTAAAAAACAGTTAAATTAAAAATGGTAGAAAAGCTTAAAAAATTATACATATACCAAAAACACCTGAATAAGAATCTGATCAAGTCTTTAAAGCTAACTTCTGCTTTACAGAGGATGTGGGAAAGACAGAATCAAGGAGAATGACACCATGAGTGAGCAAACGGTAGGACAGCTCCAGGAGGACAAGCCTAAAGACACCATAGCAAATGAAGCAAAACATGATGGATCCTTCCGCGAACCCCAATTCAAGCAAGTCAACCGAGATAATCAGTAAAATATGGACCTGGGTACCATATGCATCAATAATAGCACTGTGGTTACCCAGGAAAATGTTCATATTTTTAGAGAGACAAACTAGTATACACAGGAATAAAATGATGTCTGGATTTCTTAGGTATCAGAGGAAAAGGTAATAAAAAACCGAAAAGATGAAGCAAGTGTGACAAAACTTTATACCAAAAACTGTGAGAGAGGTACATGGGGAGGTTTTTTTTTTTAACTGATATAAAACTTTAACCCTTTTAAAGTATACAAGTCAATGGTTTTTAATATATTTACAAAGTTGCATAACCGTTATCACTCTCTAACTGCACAATGTTTTCATCACATCAGAAAGAAATGCTGTGCCCACTAACAGTCACTCCTCCTTCTCCCTGTCCCTCAGGCAACCACTAATCTTCTCTGTCTAGTGGATCTACCTATCTGTACCAACAGATAAATTGCCTTGTAGTATATGGCCTTCTGAGTCTGTTCTCTTTCACTCAGATGCTTTCAAAGGTCTTCCTATTATAGCACATAACAGTACTTCATTCAGTTTTAAGGGTGAATAATACTTTTGTGAACGGACACACTACATCTTATTTATCCATACATTAGCTGATCCATACATTAGCTGATGGTTATTTGCATTGTCTCCACTTTTTAGCTACTGTGACTAGTCAAGTTATAGACACTCAGGTATATGAGTTTTTGTGTAGATACACACTGTCACTTCTCTTGGGTGTATGTCTAGGACTAGACTTGCTGGGTTGTGTGGTGATGCTACGTTTCACGTTTTGAGGAACCATCAAACTATCTTCCACAGCCACACCACTTTACTTTCTAATGAGTAATGTGGTTTCCACAAGAAAGGAGACTTCAGCTTAATCAAAAAGAACAATGAAGAGACTGATTAAGAGATCTTCTCTTACAAAAGTATTACAACATTAATAAGTAAATGCCAAATCAAAGCATTTTTATAGTATCATAGTTTAAGATAAATACTGGTCCAAAGCCAGAGAAATAAGAAAGGAAATTAAAATTGTGTGATATCACTTATATGTGGAATCAAAAAAAATACAACAAACCAGTGAATATAACAAAAAAGAAGCAGATTCACAGAATTAGAGAAGAAACTAGTAGAGAGAAAAGGAGGTAGGGCATTATAGGCATAGGGGATTAAGAGGAACAAATTAGTAGGTCTAAAATAAGCTACAAAAATGTACGGTACAACATGGGGAATACAGCCAAAATTTTATAATAATTATAAATGAAGTATAAGCTTTAAAAATCATGGATCACTATATTGTACACCTGTAACTTACATAACTGTACATCAACTACATTTCAATTTAAAAAGATATTTTTAAAAAGGAAATTAAAACACATAAAGTCTATTCTTTAACTGAAAAATACATGTAATCTGTCATTCTGAATATTAATACCCTAAATTTGAATTTTTGTCATGCATTACACATTTCCAAGGAGATCCAACCAGTCCATTCTAAAGGAGATCAGCCCTGGGATTTCTTTGGAAGGAATGATGCTAAAGCTGAAACTCCAGTACTTTGGCCACTTCATGCGAAGAGTTGACTCATTGGAAAAGACTCTGATGCTGGGAGGGATTGGGGGCAGGAGGAGAAGGGGACGACAGAGGATAAGATGGCTGGATGGCATCATCGACTCGATGGACGTGAGTTTGCGTGAACTCCGGAAGTTGGTGACGGACAGGGAGGCCTGGCATGTTGTGATTCATGGGGTCGCAAAGAGTCAGACACAACTGAGCGACTGCACTGAACTGAACACATTTTAAAAGCTGTACTAAATATGTAAGAATTAGCAAAATGGGTGTGAATGCACAAAAGTTCATTTGTGGTTCATAATGTTCATGTTAACAACTTTCTATTAAACAAACGAACAACTTTTTACACGCATCTTTAGTCCCCTATACACAAGGCAGAAGAAATAAAAGGCTGTGCTTCAGCAGCCATCATTTACAATACTAAACAGAAGAATCTTAGGTAGCAAAAAAAAAAATCTTGATAAATACTAATAACAAATAACACTGTTTTGAGTTGTCAAAATTGATATAAGTAGTAACAGACTATATATATCCTTTTGCAACTAATTTTTTCATTCAGTATTTTAAAAATTAATCTATGTGATACATGTATATTTGCTTCACTGGTTTTAACTGAAGTTAAATACTCCACTCTAGGAAAACACTATAACTGATTCATCTTCCTACACATGAGCATTTAGATTATTTCCATTTTCTTCGTTTGTGGTTGTTGTCCTTCTTATAAACAACACTTGTGCCTTCATATACATGTTTCCTGAGGTACATAACGACAAGTAAACTGCTCAGTGATACAATATGCACAGACTCTACTTCACCAGACACTGCCAAATTATCTTCCTAAGTGATTTTACTGACTTACACTCACATATCAGTTATTTTCCACATCCTATTCTGAAGGTGAATTATATGTGCCATCTTTGCTAGGCCATGATACCTAGATATTTGGTCAAACATTATTCTAGATGTTTCTGTGAAAGTGTTTTTCTGAATGAGATTGACATTTAAACTGGTGGACTCTTGAGTACAGCTGATTACCCTCCGTAACGTGATGCACCTCAACCCATCTGTTAAAGGCTTTAGCAGAAAAGCCTGATCTCCCCTAGGCAGCAGGAATTCTGCCAGCAGGTGGCCTCTGGAGTCTGAACAGAAACTTTCCTAGGTTTCCAGCCTGCCAGCCTACCCTGTAGATTTTGAAAGTGTCAAGCCTCCATAATCATGTTAGCCAATTCCTTAAAAAAAATTTCTCTGTCTCTGCATACATATTGTGTGCTCAGCCCGCCAGGCTCCTAGGTCCATGGGTTTTTCCCAGCAAGAATACTGCAGAGGGTTGCCATGCTCTTCTCCAGGGGATCTTCCCGACCCAGGGACTGAACCCGTTATCTCCTGAGCTGCAGGCAGATTCTTTACCACTAAGCCCCTATATATATATATATATAACATCTGTTAAAGGCTTTAGCAGAAAAGCCTGATCTCCCCTAGGCAGCAGGAATTCTGCCAGCAGGTGGCCTCTGGAGTCTGAACAGAAACTTTCCTAGGTTTCCAGCCTGCCAGCCTACCCTGTAGATTTTGAAAGTGTCAAGCCTCCATAATCATGTTAGCCAATTCCTTAAAAAAAATTTCTCTGTCTCTGCATACATATTGTGTGCTCAGCCCGCCAGGCTCCTAGGTCCATGGGTTTTTCCCAGCAAGAATACTGCAGAGGGTTGCCATGCTCTTCTCCAGGGGATCTTCCCGACCCAGGGACTGAACCCGTTATCTCCTGAGCTGCAGGCAGATTCTTTACCACTAAGCCCCTATATATATATATATATATATTTATATATATATATTTATAAATAAATAAAATATACAAACCAACAAGATATTTGTAAATCTTATATATATATAATATATTATAATATATATAATTATATTGTATGTTAATATATGTTAAACATATGTATGTGATTGTATATACTATATGTATATAAGATATATCAAATATCTTGTTGGTTTTGTTTCTCTGGAGAACTCTAACTAATGCACTTACCAACAACAACTATCCTTTCATTTATTCATAAAATAAATATTTGCTGAGCAGCTATTATGCGCAAGACATTTTCCTAAGTGCTAAAGATAAATTGGGGCTTCCCAGGTGGCGCAACTGGTAAAGAAGCTGCTTACCAATGCAGAAGACACAGGAGATGCGGGTTCGATCTCTGGGTTGGGAAGATCCCCTGGAGAAGAGCATGACTACCCACTCCAGAACTCTTGCTTGGGAAATCCCATGGACAGAAGGAGCCTAGAGGGCTATAGTTCATGGGGTTACAAAAGAGCTGGACATGGCTTAGCCACTAAACAACAACAATGCAGTGCATTATAAAATGGCAAATGTCATACTAACATGAACAGGCCTGGGTAAGGGAGGCAGGGTGTGTGGGCAGAGACTGTGGTTTTAAATAGGGCAGTCAAGGTAGGCCTCATAAGATGTCTTTCCACTGTCTTCTGACTGTCACTGTTTCAGATAAAGTCATTCCTTATGTTTTTCTCCCTACGTATAATGTGTTTTCATATCTGGCTGCTTTTAAGATTTCTTTACTGTCTTTGGTTTTCTGCAAATTGATAATAATTTACTTTAACTGGAGTCATCTCCTTCAGATTTGTTGAGCTTCTTGAATATTTGGATTTGTCTATTTTATCAAATGCATAACATTTTTGGCTGCTTTTTCCTCATAGAATTTTTGTATCTCCTCACCCCTACCCTAAGACTTCAAATACATCATGTTAGGTCACTTAGTACAGTTCTACAGTTGAATGAGACTGTGTTTTTGTTTCAATTTTTTTTTCCCTCTCCATGGCTTAGCTTCAACATGCTGTCTTCAAATTCACTGATATTTTCTTTTATAGTATCTAATCTGTTATTAAGCCCATGTAGAGAATTTCTTTATTCAGATAGTTTATTTTTCACTTCTAGAAAAATACTTGGTTATTTTTATATTTTCTGTTTCTTTGTTCATTTACATTAACATTTGCTAAGATCCTTTTAAATTTATTTTCATAATTGCTTTTGAAAAGTCCATATCTGTTTATTCTACTACTGTCATTTCTAGGTCTGTTTTATTAACTAACTTCTCTCCAGGTTATAAGTCACATTTTCTTGCTTCTTTACACATCTAGTAATTTTTTAAAGTTGGATTTCAAACATTCTGAATGCCATCTGATTTTTTGGGGGGAGGGTCCTTCTTTAAAAAGTTTTGAGGCTGTTCACTTTATAGATCAGCTTAATCCATTCAAGGCTTATTTTCAAGCTTTGCTGGGGCAGGTCTCCAGTCATACTGCAAAAGCAGGAATGGGCCATTCCGGGGTTTTTGCTGAATACCCTGGTTGTTCACGAGTCCTTTCCACTTTAACTGGTTAGAATGTGAAAATCTCCCATTTGTTAAATCTCTAGTAGTTGCCAGCTTACAAGTTTCTGGTGGTTGTTCACAGCTTGAATCATGGAGCCTTGGTCTATGCATGTATGGCGTAATAGAAAGTCTAAGATTCAGGGGGACACCAAGAAGATTCCCAGGACTCTTAATCGGCGGTTCCCCTCCTTTGGTTTTGTGCCTGCAAGTTCCAGGGGCCTCACTCTTCCTGAATTCGGATCTTTGGATCCCTAGTCCAGTGAGGCTGCAGTATCCTGGCGGTTCTTTTTCTTTGTGCCAGAATCAGAAAATTCCTCCAGGCAGAACCCTGGGGCTATCATAGGAGAACATCTCTCTCACAGATTACACTCCTATGATACCTGTAGATCAATATCTCCAACAGATGTTTTTTTCCATTTTATATAGTTTTCTACCTGTTTATGGTAGCAGGGCTAGTCCAGTACCAGTTACACTTACGGCCAGAAGCAAAAACTTGTCGTTAGGTTTTTATTTAACTCATTTTTAATTCTTTATTGGATACACTTTTAGGGTATATTATCGTATGTTTAAAATACACAGATGTAAAAATTAATAATGTGTTAACTGAGGACTAATTAAAAAGAAAATATTTATGATTTATAAAAAAACCTAATAATGACAGTTTTTATCTTATTCACAGTAGGATAATTTAGGGTTTTACTAACTAGTAGCATCAAGCTTTTAGACTTAGAGGAATTAGATTCCAGTCCTCTGGAAATGTCCATCCACATTCTATCAGCAGGTTTATAAACCAACTGTATGTCAATTAGGTCTTTTCTGCATTTATAAATTAATCAAAGTAGCTGTATGTGTCTAAAACATCCAGCATTTTTAAACACACTGTATGTTAAGCATCTTTTTCTCAGGAAAAAAAAAAAAACTGTTTTAAAGCATAGAGATAATCGGTACTTGTAAAACAGAAGTGGGATTCCAAGTAAGTATAGTTTGACCAAGATTCTAGAAAAATGTTTAATGTGGCTGTTCTTTGTGACATTTTGTCTAAGTTCTGAAGTAGTCTCCTTTCCAAGAAACTGAATCACATTTTCTTGTATGAGTTTTGGTGACAAGCTACACAAGAGGCCAAATGATTCAGGTACACTCTCTTCATCTCTGTCTAGGCTTCTTACAGTATTTTCAAAGATCATCAAATCGTTTTGGAAAAACTGCATATACATTTATGATTTCCATGAATTCTTTTCTCTATCCTCCATCCAAATTACTTGTCATTATGCTTTAAGTGGGTTTCTTGAAAATGAATATCTGAGTTGAAAACTCAACCTAAGAACCTGTATTTTGTCTTTCTAATTGTTATTGCTTATACATGTAACTTTTAACATTCTAGTTAACTTCCTTTTCCCTTCTCATTTCCTTTTTATACTGTATTAATATAAATTTTTAATTAAGGTAAACTTCTTCATAAACTCTTCCCCTTCACTGACTGGTCTGTAAGTTAAATATTCTTGTTTCTAGTCTTTTGTACATTTTCCTTAAGTTTTTCATATACATAGCCAATAAACCAGTGTCTAGAAATTCAGTTTCACCTTATTTTTAGACTGTCCTATATTATTAAGAATATCATTAGCAACATCACAATTGTCACTTTATTAAACGTAACGGAAAGCAGCCTCATTAGTAATACTTCATACTTTTGTTCTCTTGTCCTTTAAACAAAGACAGACTCTTACAGCTTAGTGCTTAGAGTCATGCTACATCAATCATAAATGATGGCGAATTCAGCGGCAATGATTCAGCCAGCAGAATGACAGGCCAGTAAAACTCACTGCAAGAACCACACCAAGCCTTCGATGACAGCTGTCTCAAGCACATCTAATGAGTTTTTCTCGGTATTTCTGGCTGCACTAAATGGCTGCAGCCGTTTATATTTAATCTAAGGCAGGAAGTTCCAAGGGAATTGCTGTTGGGATGCCAATTAAGTCAGTTCTCTTCCTTACAACTCAGATATTTCATAGCCACTAAACAAATATGCTCAACTGCAAACAACTCTGAATTTTCAAATGCTCACGCATTTATAAGTCATTGGTGCCCCCAAAATATATACATTGGGAAATACCTTCTTACACCAAAATGTAATCAGTAACAATGCATATTCAACCACCGCCTCACATTCAGACTACTTCAAGAGAGTTTAAAAAACCGAATTTTGGGAATCATTGGGAGAGGAAGACAAAAATACTGTTGATTGAGGAGGAGACCTTAAATCTCAAGAGCAGAAAGTGAATTTGCTGAAATCCAGATAAAAGGAAAACAGAAAAGCAGGAGAGCCAAGGGTCCTATCAGCCCTTCATGAACAGTATAAACTCCAGTTCACAGAACAGTTTTCCTTTAAACAATATGATATCAGAAGAAAAACCATGCTCTCTGGAATCAATTAATCTCATTCAAAACCACTAACTTTTTGCAACAGGGATGCAACAATGCTAGCCTGACCGATTATGAAATACATAATTCTTAAGTCACAGCTTCCTTTCACTTTATGTCCATATAATGTTAAGCAAATTTTCCTTAAGTCAAAATGATTTTATTTCATGAAAATCTGCCTTTTATATAAATAAATTTTAACAAAAACAAAATTCTAAGAACTACTGTAAATAAAACATTTACATTTGTTGATACTAAGTCCACCGATTATATTTCAAACAACACCAACAGGATGAAAGCTAAAACTCTTTATCATTCTTACTACTGACAATTCTTTTTTTAAAAAGTGTATTTCCCTTTAGACACAAGTTACCTTGACAATCTAATTGTATGAGGTCATTTGTTGAATTTAGTTAAATATCTTTGAAAGTGAAAGTGAAGTCGCTCAGTCGTATCTGACTGTTTGCGACCCGTGGACTGTAGCCCACCAAGTTCCTCCGTCCATGGGATTCTCCAGGCAAGAATACTGGAGCGGGTTGCCATTTCCTTCTCCAGGGGATCTTCCTGACCCAGGGATCGAACCTAGGTATCCCACATTGCAGGCAGAAGCTTTAACCTCTGCACCACAAATATCTTTAGAAAATGCTAATTAAGACAGGCAGAAATAATATCTATTGATATTATTAATATCTAATAATATTTGTTAAAAGTATCTGGAACAAGAAAAATTCAAATGTATAAAGAATGTGGTATTCACAGAGAGTGTGTTGGTCATTCAACTATGCCCAACTCTTTCTGACCCCATGGATTGCAGCCCACCAGGCTCCTCTGTCCATGGAATTCTCCAGGCAAGAATAACTGGAGTTGTTGCCATTTCCTTTTCTGGGGATCTTCCTGACCTAGGGTTGAACCTAGGTCTCCCACACTCCAGGCACATTCTTTACCATCTAAGCCACTAGGGAAGGGTACAAAATATTTGGCAATCTGCTGGTACTTAGCTATTCATTATCCATAATCAGATGACCTTGAAAGACAAACAAAGCCAAAAGCCATCCTCCCTTGCTCTGGGGTAGATGAGGTTGAAGATAAAACTGTCATAAATGGTGGCTGGTTTTAACAGGAGAATCCACTGCCAGGTAACTTTCCACCTACTTTACTGAAGACACAGTTTAACATGTGCCACCAACCACAAGCATCTATTATTTAGGGGAGTCAGAGCTGAGGCTGTTTATTCAAGCAACATTTACGGAGAGTCTCCTGCAGCTGAGCCAGGCTCTAGAACACATAGATCAGAGCAGGACAGGGCTTCAAGATCGAGGGCTCGGGTGGGAAAGTCAGATGCCGGGAGCCAGCATGAGGAACTCCGCCCATGGCAGAGGTCATGAGGAAGGAGGCTTGGCATACGCAAAGGCAGGATCAAGCCTCAGGAAACCCCTGTTCCTGAGCATCTACCCCCCAAACCAGAGTCTGTTTTATGCTCTCACCTACACCTCTGACTTTACGGGGGGCTCTCCCTCATAACCATTAGTTCACTGAGAAAATGTAACTGTGTGTACTGTGGTATTAAGCATCACTGAGACAGTAATATTTACCAAGGAAACCTTTGACTGACTTTACACAAACTATTCAATGGTGTATGTATTTTATACTTTATTCTGTTAGACTCACAGGTGCTATTCCAACACACACATGACTCAGCACATTCGGGAATACAATCCCTACAGTCAGCTGCCAGCAAACATGAAATTTAGAGATAAGCAGGAACCAGGACAAACCTCCAGGGAATCTAGTCCCAAATAATAGGTTTTTAAGAAATTTCTTCAGAGAATACTTCATTGAGGTGTCACCATGATCCACTCAGACCAGAGTCTGGGTCAAGCTGCACTGTGTTCACAAGAAGTCAACATTTCTACCACTAGCTCATTTGAGACTTTTTTAGAAAAATAGGAAATCAACAGAAATAAGTGTTAAGCTAATCCACTGATAATAGCAATTTCTCTAGAGAACGGGATCATTGTATTTTATTTTAAACAATACACTTATTATTACTAGCATAAAAATCCTCAAGTAGATGAATCTGGTTATTTTTAGTCTCAATATAGTAAAAAAAAAAAAAAAAAAAAAAAGCTCGGCTTTCCAGATAACCCGAGTAAGCCAGCTTTTCTTCATGCACCTCATATTAAGAGAAAATTGACAGACAATCACTTCTTAATGTTTTAAACTCTCAATCTTAATGTTTTAAACTATCTCCAAAACTGTCTTCCAAAACATTAAGACACATAACTAATATTTACATATATATAGAATACATGGACTTTCATTAAACTCATTATCCTTTTCAAAAAAAAAGCTCGTAACTATTTTATGCTAGAGCTTCTGGACTCCATGGTTACATAGTCTTGTGTTAATAACCAAATCTTCATGGACATGACATTTCTTTAATAAATATAATTTTTTCTACTTAGAAACCAACAAGAAGAGGGTGGAGGAAGATTTTTTCATAACTTTAAAGTACATGCACATTTTCAAATTGAGAGAAGTCTTTTATATATTACCACAAAGAATTAACTGTATGTATAAGAAAAGTACACTAAAAAGCAGCGAGACTTAAAACTGCCTGGGAAATTAACAAAAGGAGCAACAATGGATTTTAATAGCATTTGAGAGCTAACCATGTTCCTCTTAGAGCAAAAAACTATCAATCTTATTTCATAGACTCTTTTGTACTCTTTTCATAGTAGTTGTGAATCATAACAACTTCTCTTTAATGTTATGTATGTTTCCAAAACATAATCTAGGAAAACTTTCAAACGTCAAACTAATCACCTAAAGGGACGGCTTTTCATTTATGGGACTCATTATGGATTTATTATAAAAACAGGAGACAGTACCAGCAGCAGACACACAGGGTAGTCATTCATAAGCAGTGTGATGACCACTGACATAAACATTTCTAATGGGTCATCCTGAAATCAGCTTTCCTAATACTGGGTGCTGCCACAGCAAGGAGGGAGAAAAGAAATAAACCCCAGCACTCTATAATATGTTGTTGGGTATGCCAGAAACAGATATATCAGAACATTCTAAGAAAAGAAAACACATTCAAAGTAAAATGAGCAATGGAGGTCTCAACATGTTACGGTCACTCTTTGTCGTCTACCTGATTGTTTCTCCGGCATGTAAGCTTGATTATATAAGAATCGACTGTTCTCTTTTCTCCCCTATTGAGCTGTAGGGTGGGGCGTGGGGGCAGCTGAAAGCTGAGAAAAGTGACGATCAACAAATCCCATTTTCTAAGGCAAAAACAATTCTCCCCCATCAGGAGCTGTTTCATGAATTCAGAGCAGTGCCCCCTGCAGCCTTTCTCAGACCCAGGTCTTTAGTTTGGCTTCCTGGCTTTCTGCTTCCCCACCATGCTCTGCCCTGTGCATCCAGCAGCATGACGGAGCTTCTTGCTTCATGCAGTGCCAGTGAGAGGACGAGAGTGGTGAGCCTTGGACACACACGGGACGATCAGGAGTACCCCCGGCACTGAAACAAGGACTGCGTCTCCTGAGATGAACAGACAGAATCCATCTTCAGGAGCCAGGGAAAGTGCGAGGAGAACACAAGGGGGCGAAGGGCCACCAACCAGTACATATGCCAGCAGCAGGTTCAAGGACCAAAGTTAAGGTCAAGAGGACAAGGGTGTCCTTAAAATGACACACAAACTGAACATGATGGGAAGTCTGTCGAGGGTCACCCCCCGCCCCAAGCCTCTCTGTAAACTTAAAAATGTGTAGTTTACTACAAACATCCTCCATCAGGGCCAGAGCCTGCCCATCTCTGCTCCTATGTACCACCTGCCCCTGGCACAGTGGTGGACCTCGAGTAAGGACTTCCAGGTATTTGGGGAGTAAATACGTGAACTGTGTTAACCAGGAAGAGAGCCGCCGAACAGTTAAGGCTCAAGCCCAGAACTATCCAACAGGAAAGGGGCAGGTGAGGCAGAGTTTCCTGAGGAACACTGGACTTGACTGTGCTTGCCCTATAGGGCTATGCCGGGCACACCAGTGTCTGCAGGATCTTTATGTGCATGAACCTCAGCAGCAGAAGGGGAAGTACAGAAATGTACATCCTGAGTGCCCACAAGGAGGTGAGCATTAGATAATGATTTTACATGTTGACATATGTGTAAAATATACAAACGTGTACACAAACACAGCTGACCCTTGAGTAAGACGACTCTACTTACACACAGATTTTTTTCAACAGCAAATACTACAATGCGACAAAGACAGATTGGTTGAATCTGTGGATGCAAATAGTGGACATGGAGGAACCACATATATAAAGTTTTTAAGTTATTAGGATATTAACTTAATAATCTGATTAAGTTATTAGGGCCCTTAACCCCTGCACTGTTCAAGGGTCAGCTGAATATGCATATCTTAATTACTCTGGATCAAAGTGAACATATGAAGATGGTTTATGCAGACATGTGATGAACATTAAGATCTGTATTTGTTGTTTAGTGGCTCAGTCATGTCCGACTCTTTGTGACCCCATGAACTGTGTTCGACTCTTTGTGACCCCACGAACTGTAGCCCACCAGGCTCCTCTGTCCATAGAATTCTCCAGGCAAGAATATTTGAGTGGGTAGACATTTCCTTCTCCAGAAGATCTTTCCAACACAGGGATCAAACTCATATCTCCTGCTTGGTAGGATTTTTACCACTGAGCCACCAGAAAAGCCCAAGGGATTACCTTTGTTAAAAAACAAACCTCCCCCACTCCTAACTTCCCCTAAGAATTAGGTACAACAGAATTAGGTCCTCAGTGTAGGATTCAGCTGTATATCACAAAAAGGCTGGGAATTTTAGTCCCTGCTAAAGGGATGTGATGTTTTCAGAATCTGTACTCCAGAGCACCCTCTGCTGGGAAAAGTGTCTCAAAATGCTTGCTTTGTGTGCACATGTGTTTTTAATGCTCTACAAATCACTTTTAAATAGATTTGGGGTGGTGTGGGGCAGAGGAGTGGAGGATGTCCAAAAGAATCTTCTAAAACATGGCCTTTTTTACCCTCCCACAACCCTGCCCTGCAACAGAACCTCACAGTCTGCCTTACATAATAACTGACATCACTGTCCCTCCAAGCCAGATGCCAGGTATGTTTCCTGTTACACCCAGGAGGCATAAGGCAGCCGCTGTTCTGTGATCCCAGCAGCCGGAGGTGTGCAGGGACCAAGGGCAGAAGGCCTGGGCTGGCAGGTGAGGAGGGCAGTGCTGAACACTGCCTGCACATCCAGGATGGAGGGACCGGTGGACATGGGTTCCCCTGGAACAAGAGGCACTGGGAGGGCAGCTGGTGGGTAGCTCCAGACACCTGGAAAGGTCCCTGCTGAAACAGGATGGAAAGCAGGGGCGGCAGAGAGGCAGGAACCTTAAGGGCATCCTGCTGAGAGGAGATTTGGGGGAAGGGAGGATGATGGCCAAGGTCAGCCTGAATTTAAGGTCCACATGAGGGAATGTGTGGTTCCAAAGTCCATAAGTTCCCAGAATTGAAGGGATCTCACTGCAAAAGGAGGCCACAAAGAGCTGTGCCCAGGCACCAGTCATGACTGAGAGCCACCAGGAGACAGGGACAAACAGCTGCAGGTGAGTAAAAGTTCCCTTTCCCTTCTCCAACTCCTCCCTGTTGGCCACTGGAGAATCTAAAGCACCATGAACAGTGAGGGGAGATGACAGGCAATCCTATCATTGCTCAGCATGGCCACTCCCCTGCCCCTAGTAAAACTGAAATTATGTTTCAGTCTGACCATCCCCCCACTTTCTTCCTGCCCTTTCATACTTTCTCCTTTCTGTTCCCATCCTCCAATTCCCAAGCAACCACTGATTGGTTTTGTGCCATTAGAGACTAGTTTGCATTTTCTAGAGTGTTACATAAATGGACTCAAACACTGTGTACTCTTTCTTTTCTAGCTTCTTTCATGGATCATAATTATTCTGAGAGTCATCCCTATTGTTAGGCAGATCAATAGTTCATCTCCACAGTGGCGTACCCACTATGGAAAACACTATGAAAGTCCCCCTCCCCCACAAAAAAAAACTAACTAAAAACAGAACTGCCATATGGTCCAGCCAATACCGCTCCTGGCCATATACCCATACAAAACTATAATTCAATAAGATACACCCTAGTGTTCACAGCAACACTATTTATAATAGTCAGGGTATGGAAGCAAACTAAATGTCTGATAGATCAACACATAAAAGAAGATGTGGTGTTTATATACAATGGAATATACTCAACCATAAAAAAGGAAGCAACAATGCCAATTGCAGCTACCTTGAAATCATCATGTGAAGTCAAAAAGAGAAAGATAAATAATGCATGATGTCATTTACATGTGGAACTTTTCTACAAAACAGAAACAAACTTATAGAGATAGACTTGTGGTTGTCAAGGAGGGTGGAGGTGGGGGAGGAAAAGCAGGCTGGAAGTTTGAGACTAGCACATGCAAACTGTTAGACATACATAGAACTAGACTGCTTTGCTGCATATCAGAAAGTAATACAGCACTACTTCAATAAAATACATTTTTAAAATAGTTCATTCCTTTTTATTGATGACTAGTATTCCATTAAACAGATGTACTGCAGTTTATTCACTCATGCACTTGTTGATGGATACTTGGGTGTGTTCAGTTTGGGGCTATCATCAACAAAGCCACTATAACTACAACTACTCATCTCTAAGTCTTTGTTGTGGGGAAAAAATAAATCAAGAAGAGGGAACAAACAGTACCTGCTCCACCTGTTAGTCCCCCCCCCCCCTCCGCCTACATGTGCTCATGAAACCTAAGCTGGGGAGAGGGAGGCAGGAAGTAAACTGGAGACCTGGTATTTTGTTTTGAGCTTCAGTGAATCTTTAGTAGGGCTCTCCTAGTGGCTCAGCAGTAAAGAATCCACCTGCAGTGCAGGAGCCTCAGGAGACACAGGTTCAATCCCTGGGTTCGGAAGATTCCCTGGAGGAGGGCATGGCAACTCACTCCAGTATTCTTCCTTGGGGAATCCCATGGACAGAGGAGCCTGGTGGGCTACAGTTCATAGAGTCTCAAAGTCAGACACAACTGAAGTGACTTAGCACACATGCACAGACGTTTAGTAGCATTTCTAACACCATAAAGTGTCCAGAAAGATATGGGTTCTGCCAAGTGGTAGACACTGTCCTGGGGAGAGATGCTGTCCTGGGCAACAGAGGGAAAACCAATGCTGCTTTGTGATAGTAACTTAATGGGCAGCTCAAGGCAAGAAAGACCTATCCGTGCAGGAAGGCAGAGGAGGTCTCTGTGAAGGAAGGAGATGAGTCATGAGATGGCATCTAGGATATAAAGAGATCTTCAGATGGCCTGGAATGCAGCAGCCAAAAAGGAGGAGGGCGGCTCAGCAAAGAAACTCAAAACACCTCCATGCACTCAGACGGCCACCTGCCCAAATGTTCCTCCAAAGCCCAAGGCTCCAGGAGACTGAGATGTTGTGATAACTCTACCCACAGACTGAAAAAGGGCCCTGAGGAAGCTTAAGAAACACACCTGGAGAGCTGATGTGACTTGCCCAAGGCCACATAGACAGAACTAAAATTAAAATCTCCTGATTTGTGCTCCAGTCCACCCCTGTCACTAGAGTGACAAATCCTCCAATGAGAGACGTTGTCAAGTGTATTCACAAAATACTAGATTCAAAATGACAATCCCCAGTGGCTCAGATGGTAAAGAATCTGCCTGTAATGCAGGAGACCAAGATTCGATCCCTGGTTCCGGAAGATCCCCTGGAGAAGGGAATGGCAACTCACTCCAGTATTCTTGGCTGAAGAATTCCATGGACAGAGGAATCTGGTGGGCTACAGACCACGGAGTCACAAAGAGTCGGACATGACTAAGTAACACAAAAGGCACTACTGAAAAACAAAAGTAACAACCACAGCACGTGCATTTGGAGTGTGGCTGTGACTGCGACTACTGCTTTCCTCTAAGATGCAGGTCACTAAATAGCACTGTTAGAAGGCTTCCTGGTGGCCCTGTGGTTAAGACTCCATGCTTCAATCCCTGGTCAGGATACTAAAAGATCCCATATGCCACAAAGTACAGCCAAAAAAAAATTAAAAAAAAAAAAAAAAAGGAGCTGGGGTGGGGGCGGTGGTTGTTAGGAAACCATCCACTTCACTTTCAGTGAACACCCTGAGCAATCTCTGCACCAGGCATGGTATTTCTGGTCCAGCCAGAAGTACCTATAGCACACCTGTTTCTTGGACTGTCTTGGGATTTATCGCACTTCATTGACAGGTACAAGAAACTCCCACACTGAGACTTTTTGCACAATCTAGATTTTTCTAACCTGGAACTGAATCATCAAATCAGGGTAGACCTGAGGTTTCTGTAGGCTCAGAACTATAGCATCTGTGTTTAAGGGACAAAGGTATTCTTTCCTGTAGCCAGAAGTTCCTCTCAGCAGGACCTGCCCAACTCACTCCGGCCACTGAAAGGGTGACATCCAACAAAATCCCTCAAGTAGCTGGCATACATCTTAATGAAATCTACATGCGGTTTGTGTCTACTGAGCCTACCGGTTTGCTTACGACTTCCTCTGGACAATCTGCTCATCAGGGCGCTCATCCAGCATAAAGTTCCTCAGGACTCGCTGGACACATCTCATGAATTTCTGTTTTTCGATTTAACAACTTCATTTATTGCTTTTGTGCAATACAGATGCAGCTCTCCATTTACTACCATTCTTTAGATGGTCATTCCTGCTGCTCTCACATGACCTCTTACCTTTTGTCCAGGGAGGCAGAGGGCATGCTGATTAAGAAGATACAGGCTGTTGGTCTAACATACCCAGTAGGCAATTCCAACCATGGATTTGCCAGCTAATCATACTCACAGGTATTTTGTTTTGTCTATGCAGTGAAATGATCACTGCCCTCTAAAGGTTATGGTAAAAATTATACTAGATGAACTACACAGAGTGAATACTTACTGAGTGAAAGGTGGAAGGATCACCCAAACTATTTAAATTTGCTTTTCTGTTCAGTTGCCTAGCCACAGAATATATATATATGATGCAAATAAGATATGTCACGACTCTATTTTTAAAAACTGATTACTAATAGCAGCATTATTCACAATCGTGCTATGGAAACACCCCAAGTGTACTTACAGGTGACTGGATAAACAAAGTATAGTACATGTACACAATCGAATATTACTCACTTTTTAAAATGATGGAAACTCTGACACATGCTATAACATGGAAATAAACCTTGAAGATCTTATGCCAAGTCTCTGCTCAGTTGCTTCAGTCGTGTCCGACTCTTTGCGACCCCATGGACTATAGCCCGCCAGGCTCCTCTGTCCATGGGGATTCTACAGGCAAGAATGGGTTGCCATGCCCTCCTCCAGGAGATCTTCCCAATCCAGGGACTGAGCCCAGGTCTCCATCACAAATAGATAAATTCTATATAATGACATTTACACGAGGTACCTCGAGCAGTCAAATACATAGAGAGACAGGAAGTAGAATGGTGGTTACCAGGGCCTGGGCAGAAGACGGGATGAAGAGTTATCATTTAATGTGTACAGAGCTTCAGTTTCATAAGATGAAAAAGTTCTAGAGACAGATAGGGGTAACGGGTGTGCAATAATGTGAACACAGTGCAATTGTACTCTATAAATGATTAAGCTGATAAATTTAGTTGATGATTAAACTGATTTGATTTTTTTTTTAATGAAAACAAACAAAAAACTAGCTGCTTCAATTCAATGCTAGTAAAGAGATGTGAGCAACGAGTTACATGTGTCTTCTACGGTGAAGATTTTCTTTCATACTAATATGTTAAGATCAGCATTCTGGAACTTACTTTTAGTTGTATTTCATTGTATCAATAAAATAATTTTACCTTTATTAAAATACATCTGCTATAATGTTTCTCCATCAACATCTCTCCCCACAAATGGTGAAAAGAAACACATGAACTAACCTGACATTTTCTGGGGTAGTATATTTATCTTAATGTATATAATTTTATAAATAAACACCTACTATCTGCAGACTGTAGAAGCCTTAGGTATGAGGAGAAGCTGGACCAAGATGAAAACTTAGTATGATAATCTACAAAGAGTCAGAAAAACCATAGAAACAAATATGTGAGAAAAATGACAACAGTAACTACACAAGAAAAGCTTGCAGGATGGGAAGTTAGGTGGGGAAGACAAAGCATGAGAAATGGGCATAACTTCAGGTGATAATATGTAAGTCCTATAAACTCACTGTAAACACATTGTGTTAAGTCTGGCAAACTGTTTCTAGTAAGGGCAAGAAAGTATGTTCAGCCTTTTGGGCCTGTGGCCTTCTGTGGCAACAAGTCACCTCTGCTATTATAGCCTGAGAGCAGCCCCAGACAGTAAGGGAACAAATGGGTGCGGCTGTGCTCCAAGAAAACTTTATTTACAAACGCCGGCAGCAGGCCAGGTTTCGGTCGAAGGCCACAGCGTGCCAACCATGGCTCTAGAGAAACAAAATAAATAAAAGGGCAATGTGGAATACAGTGGGTTAATGAATGAGGACTGAAATGCTGTGGGCTTCTAGTCCATCCCCCCGTGAATCAGACCCATGTTCAGAAGTTCACGCCTAAAATGCCCCTTTCACACCCAAGTTCTAACTATATCCCAGAGAAGAAATAAGAGGCTCAATGGACGAAACAGTTTCTAGTGAATTGCTCACTCCCACTGAGAACGGGATGACAGCCCTCCTACAGAAAACACTGAGAATGCTTTTATATCTTAAAAAATACATATTTCCTATATATATATAAATGAGCTGACAAAAGCCTAATTTTACTCTAAGCATTTCTAAGTGTTTTTTAACAGTCGATTCTCAAGATGCAGAATAAAATCTGGGAAAGTACCTACAAAGAAGTATCACTTCAACCGAGGCTCTTTCTTATCAAGACCAGGAAGGTATGAACCATCTGTGAGATGTGTAGATATCCCAAAGACACATATTTGAATGTAAAAACAAGTAAACAAGAAGCACGAAGAGCACCGTTGCATAAAACAGAAAAGCAGACACACTCTTCGCCCTCACTCTCACTTGTGTAGAAAGAAACTTCTGGACGAAAACTCTCTTCATCTGAGATTAGGATCAAGTTTTGAAATATTCACGTTCTACTTTGCATTATTTTGTACTTTTACATTTTTACCATAAGTATGTATTACTTTTAGTACTAAGACTTTTATGTTGAGATTACCTTTAAAAGATTTATCACCTTCACTATTAAGAGTACACTTGAGGTCTAATATTTTTAACAAAAAAAATTCAACTTCAAATGGACTTCCACTATCCATAAAGAACACCATGTATAGAGAATATTTATATACACAATCCACGACAGATGCTATTTGTGGGTAAAATTTAATGGTAGTACAATACCTCAGCTCCACCCATCCACTTAGGCTCATCAGGAAACTCAGCACACAAAATATCTTCTGACTGATCAGTCCCCAGCACATGGTAGCAGAGCTTTTGGTGGAGATTGGTGGATGTTTCTGTGCCTGAAGGGGTTAAAAATGTACATTGAAATGCAGCTGACAATTTTAAGGAAATCTGTTCCTCCCATAGTAGACAATGCTAGAAGCATCTAAAAAGTTAAGTATCTGGCTATAGGATTACACAATACAAAGTTAATATACAATAGTTAATCACTCTTCTATATACTAGCAATGAAAAAGTGGAATTTGAAATTAAAAACAAAATACCATTTACATTAGCAGTTCCCAAAATGGAATGCTTAGGTATAAATCTAAGAAAATATGTATAAGATATATAGGACAAAAATTACACAATTGACAAAAGAAATCAAAGAATAAATCAAGGGAAAGATATACTCAGTATCTTATGGAAAACACTCAATACTGTCAAGATGTCAATTCTTTTCAACTTGATCTACAGATTCAATGCTTCCCAGTCAGAATCTCAGCAAGTTATTTTGTGGACACGGACAAACTGATCCTAAAGTTTATGTGGAGAGGCAGAAGACCTGGAAGAGCCTACATAATACTCAAAGCAAACAAAGTTGGAAAATGTCCACTACCCAACTTCAAGATTTATTACACGGAATCAAGACAGTGTGGTATTAGCAAAAGAACAAACAGATCAGGAGAACACAGTAGAGAGACCCACATCAAAAGAGTCAACGGATCTTTGATAAAGGAACAAAGGCAATACAATGAAGAAAAGACAGTCTCTTCAACAAATGGTGCTGTAACAACTGGGCATCCTCATGCAAAAAATGAATCAAGACAGAGGCCTTACACACTTTGCCAAAAATTAACCCAAAATGGATCGCAGGCTTTAAAATGTAAATGCAATCAAGAAACTCCTATAAGAGAGACTTCCCTGGTGGCCTAGTGGTTAAGACTCCATGCTTCCACTGGGCATGGGGTTTGATCCCTAGTTGGTGGACTAAGATCTCACATGCTGTGTGGTCAAAAAAAAAAAAAAACTTCTAAAAGATAATGCAGAAGAAAACCTAGATGACCTTGGGTCTGGTGACGACTTTTTAGATACAATACAAAAGGCATGAAAGAAATACTGATAAGCCAGACTTCATTAAAATTAAAACCTTCTGCTCCATGAAAGACATTGTTAAGAGAATGAAAAGACAAGCCACAAACTGGGAGAAAATATTTGCCAAAGACACATCTAATAAAGGACTATTATCCAAAATATACAAAGAATTTAAAAAACTCAACCATAGGAAACAAAGACCAAAATAAGAAAACAAATTTTAAAAAGGACCAAAGACCTTAACAGCCTCCCAAAGCAGATACAGAAACGGAAAATAAGCATATGAAAAGATGCTCTGCAGCATGCGTCAAGGAATTGCAAATTGAAACAATGAGATGCTACTACATACCTATTAGAATGGCCAAAACCCAGAAAACTCACACCACCAAATGCTGGCCAAGATGTGGAGTAACAGGAATTCTCATTCATTGCTGGTGGAAATGTAATGAATGGTACAGCCGCTTCAGGACATAGTCTGGAGGTTTCTTACAAAACTAAACATAAAAGATGCAGAAACTATGCTCGCTGGTATTTACCCAAATGAGCTGAAAACTTAAATCAACACAAAAATCTGTACACAGGGGTTAATAGCAACTTTATTCATAAATGCCAAAACTTGGAAGCAACCAAGATGTCCTTCAGAGGTGAATGGATAAACGAACTACAGTACATCTAGACAATGGAATGCTCTTCAGTGCTAAAAAGAACTGAGCTACCAAGCCACAAAAACATACGGGGAAAACTTAAATACACACTAGTAAGTCAAAGAAATCAACCTGAAAGGCTACATACTATATGATTCCAAGTGTAAGGCAAAGTTATAGGGACAGTAAAATATCAGTGGTTGCCAGGGGCTGGCAGAGGAGGGAAGGATGCACAGTTGGAACACGGAGGATTATTAAGGCAGTGAAAATGCTACAATGCTGGATTCATACCATTATACATTTGCCCAAACCAATGGAAGGTACGACCCCGAGAGTGAACTCTGATGTCAACTATAGATTTGGGGTGATTATGATGCGTCCATAGGCTCATCTGTTGTAGCCTCTGGTGGGGATGTTGATAATGGGGGAGGAGGCTACGCATGGATAAGGAACAGAGGGTATATGGGAAACCTTGGTACCTTCTACGCAATTCTAGTGTAAATCTAAATCTACTCTAAAACATGAAGCCTATTAATAGCTACAGAGAATATCTGGTGGTTGCCAGAGGGGAGAGGGGTGGGAAGATGGGCAATATAGGTAAACAGGATTAGAGGTGCAAACTTCCAATTCCCAAATAAATGTCACAAGAATACATTGTACAGCATGACTTATGATGATTATTTTTATAATGTATAAAAATGCTGAATAACCAAAAAAAAAAAAAGATTAAGTCTATTTAAAAAAATCAGAGGGTTAAGTATCAGTTGATTATCACCCTGGAAATAATCACACATATTTGCTGATTTTGGAGGTTGATATGATGTTGAAGGAAAAAAGGAAGAGGATACCATCACATGAAAAAAAAAAAGTTTTACAGTACTTGGTGATTCTCCATGGGTTTCTAGGAACATTGGTAAGAAACACAGGACCAGAATTGCTTAGCCTCACTCAAGAAGTCCTCTACCACACAACCTGAGAGGCTGTTGAGGTCTTCCAGACAAGAGGACAGCAAAATTACAGCTGGAAGATGGTGGTTTTCTTAAATCAACCATGGTTACTAATTATAACTATTTCTGCCAATGGAAGTTGAGGTTAAATAATAATTTTCATGCTTTTCCAGAAGTTAACTTAATAACACTGTCTTCTAACAAGAAACAGCTAGTGATAAACATTTTTGGTCTCCTGGGACTTGGAAACAACCATTTTCTAACTCAGCAGCACTCTTCACACAGGCAGCTAATTCAGTACACAGAGCACAGAGAGCTTTCTTTAGCCAGCATCCTTGAATAAAAAGCCTACTCTTAGCTCCTCCTGCAGTTCATTGGTTGAACTAAGAAAAAGGTACTATAGTAATCTAATCAAAGGCAGCAAAAACTAAATGGAGCTGAAAAAAAGAGAAAAGCATAACAGACTCACTCCCAATTCAACTGGGGGGAAAAGAGAAAGAAAATTTATCCCCAACGATATAGCAATTCACAGCAAGGGGATAGCACGTGCAGGAGAAAGCAGTGGACTAGCCTTGCTTCCTGCTAGCTCCACACACTGCAAAAAGTCACTGAGACCCTACACCCCAGCTCCACATCTTCAGCAAAGAGATGGTAAAACCCACCGGTAAAGACCAACCAGGACAACACGAAAATGCTTTACACCACATGGAAGTAAGGAGTAGCATAAAGAAGATGATGCTGACAGCTTGTACCAGCAAGGTACAAGCTATAGGGTCCTTTCTACCTAGGAAGGTGAGAGGTGAGGGGAAAAAGGGGACCAGTTGCACACCACAGGATCTCTGTGCAACTGAAGAGGAGAACACATGCCCCGGAGGTTAACAAGGGCAAAAGTGTGAAGACAAATGCGACCAACAGATGACCTGCAACTTCTCAGGAGAGGAAGAGATGTGATTACTGCAAAACTTATCATCACCATTAAACTTCATTAGATAAGTCGGTTTTATAAAAAAAAAAATCATTCATTTTCTCCATGACCCTCTTGGGAGACAGACTACATCTGTGAAGAACAGACACTGCAATAAAAATGGTCCCAATTTTTCACAGTTCCTTGTATTTGTTTCTCCACCCTTGAATGGCTCTGTGACCTGCTTCAGCCAAAAGAAAGCAGTGAAGTGATGTTCCAGGAGCAAGCCCAGGCATCAAGGAGGTCATGCCTTTCGGCTCTTTCTTGGAGAGCTGTTGTGCACACAAGCCTGGGCTGGCCTGCTAGCGGACGAGATACCACATGGATCTTCATGGAGGCCCCGGACATGTTCAACTGACTGGCAGCTAATCACAGAATTCAGCTACCCTCAGAACTACCTGGCCAATTTGCAGACTCAAGAGCAAAAATAAATGGTCATTATTGTGAACCACAAAGTTTTGGCAGGATCTGTTACACAACAATGGTAACAGATACAACATCCTTCAAGGAAACATGGTTCTAGACAAAGCAGCCTCTACATAGGGTCTAGCTTCTTCTCTAAGTTATGTGGAGACACACTTCACTTCATGAAAAAGGTGCTTCATCTGAAGTCTCAACCTACCATCACTTTTCCCATCCTGCTGCGGGTATGCATTGTAGAACATCCCCTTCCCGTCATGGGTCCAGGCCATACAACTGAACTTGACTCTTTCAAGCACGTCTGGAAGCTCTTTGGCACCATCGACTTTCATGAACTTGATGGTCACCCAGTCAGAGCCGCTGGCACTCAGACCATAGGCAAAATATTCACCATCCTCACTGAATGCATAGCCTAAGGGACACATGAGAAATTGTCAGTGAACATGGGCACACAACTCCCAGCCTTGCCCACTGTCCACCATGCTGACATGGGTTTTTCCATCACATATGGAGGCAGAAAGCAGCAACAGGAGGAGCAGGAAACTGGTAATGATGCTGCGGGTATGCATTGTAGAACATCCCCTTCCCGTCATGGGTCCAGGCCATACAACTGAACTTGACTCTTTCAAGCACGTCTGGAAGCTCTTTGGCACCATCGACTTTCATGAACTTGATGGTCACCCAGTCAGAGCCGCTGGCACTCAGACCATAGGCAAAATATTCACCATCCTCACTGAATGCATAGCCTAAGGGACACATGAGAAATTGTCAGTGAACATGGGCACACAACTCCCAGCCTTGCCCACTGTCCACCATGCTGACATGGGTTTTTCCATCACATATGGAGGCAGAAAGCAGCAACAGGAAGAGCAGGAAACTGGTAATGAGAACTCTTGGGGCTCACCCAGGACTTGCAGGAATTTGTCTTATGACCTTGGACAAATTCCCTAACCTTTCCAGGTCTTAGTTTCTTCATCTGTAAAACGACGTACTGAATTATATGACCGCCAGGATGCTTCCATTTAAAAATTTCTATAATTCAATAAGTAGCTCATTTAAAAGCAGAGCTCATCTGGGATTTCAGCATATTTTATTTATATTCAGAGGGAGGGGAAAGGGAGGAAGGAAACTGCTTCTAGAGTAATGACTGAATGTAACAGAACTAAACTGGAGCCATTATCTAATTTTTGGAGTGGATTCCAAACTACTTGAAATCACTCCTTACTACCTCATTGTCTGAGAACTGCCAGCATGTAAGGATTAACTCTCACACCATCTGGCAACCAAAAGCCCAGGTAAATGAAGCCTGAGGGTTTGCAATAAAGACTCATGCAGTGCATATTCCGTAAGTGACAGTGAAAAATAAGGGGAGCAACGCTGCTGATGGACTAACGCACTGTGGAATGTTTCTTGACAAATATTTATGTTTCTGTTGGCTTTTATGATCATAAAGAATGTGTAATATTTGGCACCAGAGATATCCTCTTATGATGTCTGCTAACCTTCACTGGAGGCTGAAAATCATCTTAAGAAACCAAACTATTTTCAGAGGTTTCCTACTATTTTGAAAAGAACTTCTATGAGTGAAAAATAAAGTTAAAACTTAATAAAACCTATTTATTAATCACTTATAATTCCTATAAAGCATCCAGGCTCATATGTATATAAACAAACAGAAAAGGGTCAAGAAAGTAATGGAGTAAATATTCATTTTTTTGTCTGTTTAAGTTATATATAATTTAAAAATTTCAGGGAAAATGCAAATAAAGTATTTTGACTTTAAAATATATATTTTTAAAAAAATCATACACTATGAAAAGAATCTGAATGTCTGTTGTGTTAGTTGCTCAGTCACGTCCAACTCTTTGCAACCCGTGGACTGTACTTGCCAGGCCCCTCTGTCCATGGAATTCTCCAGGCAAGAATACTGGAGTGGGTTGCCATTTCCTTCTCCAATAATATGGTCTTCAGAAAACTCAAAGACCAAGACCAAGTTCCATGTCTAATTTACCATGTTATCCATCAGGGCCTGTACATAACAAACATTACAGAAAAAGTTTTGGAATGTATTATTGAAGTAAGAAACAAGACCCTGTTATAATGAAGTCCTTCTGAGTGAGTTGCAAGATAGACTTTGGTTAAAATGAAGTGAGTTTCTATTTTGAGTATATTACTGCACAGTATCAGTATATTAAATTCTTTCACAACTCCAAGGTCAAATTCAACGAAGAATACTCACAATAAACTTGCTGGCATCTTATTTCCAATATTGATTATGATTACTCTCAGTACTAATTAAACAAGGATCATGATTTACATATAGAGCCTAGTGGGGGAGAGGAGGAGGAAGCACTAAATGACTATCTGACTTTATAAAGGGGTCTTTGCACACATCTGCTGAAACAGGGCTTTTTAATTCCCATCTATTAGATTACAGGACTTCAGAGTTCCAACTGCTCAGTTTTGTAAGGCTGAACCTACACTTGAGCTTTCTCAAAAATAGAATATGCTGAGCCAACTCAACTAAACATCCAGAATACTAGTCAGTGATGATTCTCAGAGTGTACAATTTGTAAACCATAGATAGATACAGTGTATAGATAATATTCTTACCCTAAAGTTGGGTGTTCATGGCATAAAGCTGGGGTAATCTTATTGACTGGAGGTTATCTTGGGGGAAGTTACTCAGGAGACATACAGCAGCTGAATATATATTTTTGCATATAGCAAAACTTATTCATTCAGTTTTTAAACTTGCATCCTCAGGGGACAAAGCATCAAGTTGTCTAATTTCTACAAGACTGTGTTTTATATTTTTAATCCTAACATCATAACAATCAACTAAATTTAAAAATTCATCACTTTTTCTTGTCAAGGAAGTAGACTTCATATTCTTTCCTGTTTTACATGTACAATTAAAACATTCTTTGTACAACTTAAATTTCTTTTGGAAGAGAATTAATTTTTCTTCCAAATACAGACAGGTCTCAGAGATGCTATAGGAAGTGGTGATGATACTTCAAGATTCCAAAAGCCCTAGAAACTAATTTCGGTCCAGTGTGAATTATTCTCTAGTTCTGCATGATGCTGTCAGAAGGCGTGACCACTCATGTGTTCTAAATATACTGTGCTGAAATCAGCTTTCCCGACACTGCATGTGCGTCTGTTCCACAATATGGTTCACACTCTGTCTGGTCTCTCAGGGGTGGGACGACTGCACCCACATCAGAGCTGTCAGCGCGGGGCCCAGGACTCCCACGGCCTGGCTATGGAGCCCTCACCTCGGAGCGCCACTGTGCCATCATCGGAGAGTATGTTGGGATGAGGAACACTCTGGCTTCACCCTCTAAAGAATCCTGTACATATAATACTCGTTGGTTCTGCAAACCTGTATTGTAAAAATAGAAATACCTGGGGGACAGAGATGGTCTTTATTTAGCTGTGGAGTAAAACCAAACACATAGAAACAAAAGGAAAAACAACATACAAACATACAATTGCAGACAGACTGTGCCAGGGGCCTAGAGTGGAAGGTCCCACCAGCTCCCTGTACCCAAAATTTGTTACTTGAATTGCTTTAGGTATTAAAATAATTCACTGTGATTCTGCACATCAGCTAAATAAAGTCTGCTTTATGTGCTAAAATGAAACCTGATTTTCAGTAAAGCAGTAACTTTTTCTTTTCAATGGAGAAGACAGCAGATTTGCTAAAATGTACCAGTTCCCTTCCTTAGTCATGCCCCTAGGGCAAGGGGCGGGTAACCCTTTTCTGTAATGAGCAAGACTGCAAATTATTTAGGCTTTGGGCATCATACAGACTCAGTCCTGCAGATGTGGTACAAAAGCAGCCATGAATAACGCACAAGCAAATGACCATGGCTGTGGGCCACTTAAACTTCATTTGCAAAAGAGGAGGTGGGCGAGGCTTGGCATGCAGAGCAGACTTTGCTGATCCCTGTGTCAGGGGAGTCTAATAATTTCTAAAGTAAATCTGTGGTAGTGGTTCCAAAAAGACTTAAAAGGCGAACAAGAGGCTATGTTTTGAGTGAGTGTCAGAGGGAGAGGAACAAGAGAGGTGAATTAATGGGTGCTCCCTCTTGGCCTACTGCCATTCTTGGATGGAAGAAATGCATCTAATAAAGTCTTTTCATGTAGTATAAGCCAAAGAGGATTAATTTTAGAGGCAAATAAATCTCCACTGCTGTCTATGAATCATGCTATCTCACCAATTACTAGCCACAAGACAACTACCTCCTATAGTCTAGTTTCATCCTAGGACACATCTCTGCCAAACTTCTTAGTCTTTCCTTTAAGAATGTGGACAACAGACCAAAAAAAAAAAAAAGCTATTTTCATAGTCAAGCATAGAAATGAATTGATTTTATAATGTTTATAAAGTTTATAAACTGGTAAGTTATTTGGAATTTGTACTACAAAATTTAAGAAAGTACTAGATTAGAAAAGCAAAAAGAAAATGAAATGAAAGCAAGTTCACATACCTTTTCCCTTTCTTGAAGTGGCAGCTATACTTGGGATAGTCATACAATTCAGTCATTCTCTCTTTGTATAAACCTCTAATAGGACACTGCTCAAGAAATGGCACGGTGATCTTGTTCTGGGCCTCCACAAAAGCCTGGAGGGAAAATTTAAATGAACAAAGCATGTCAGATTATTTCAAAAGGTGTACCTCATAATAGGTAATTATAATGGTCGTTCTAAGTCGTTAAAGTGAGGGCCCTGATATAGGATTCCTCTGTTTTTGTAATATAACTCCTCTGTAGACGTGGGGGTAGAACTGTCGTCGTAATAAATGTTGTCAGTGTTGTACCTTTGCTGGTCACAGGGGACTGTCTACTTACTTATTTCTTTTACACCCGATGTATATCTGTTCATATTAGGTCGGTAATTTTTTCAAGGAAATTCTGCCATTTGTGAGAACACGGATGGGACTTGAGGACATTAAGTCTAACGGAAAAAAGACAAATACTGCATGACCTCACTCACATGTGGACTAATGTAAAACAAAACCACAAACTCATAGAAAAATCAGATTTGTGGCTACTAGAGGCAGGAAGGAGATAGGGCAAGTGGGAACTGAATGAAGGTGGTCAAAATGCACAAACTTCCAGTTATAAGATAGCTAAGTACTAGGTATATAATGTGCAACATGATGACTGTAACTGACATCCCTTTAAGAGATATAAAAGTTGTTAAAAGAGAATAAAATCCTGAATTCTCACCCCAAGGAAAAAAGACTTTTTTCTTCTTTCTTTTCCTATCTGAATGAGTTGATGGATGTCAACTAAACTTGTCCTGGCAATCACTTACAAGTAGATCAAATCATTATGCTGTACACCTTAAATTTACACAGTGCTGTACATCAACTATATCTCAATAAAACCAGGAAAAAAGATTTTTGAAAAATATATCAGCAAAAGCATATTTTCCCTCAATAAATAACAGTAATACTCACATGGCACTCTGTACCAATCAAGTATTAACTCATTTAGAACTCATATTCCAATGGAGAAGGTTCTTTTTCAGCCCAACTTTCTGGATGGGGAGACTGAGTCTTCAGTTCAGTTCAGTCACTCGATCGTGTCCGACTCTTTGCGACCCCATGAACTGCAGCACGTCAGGCCTCCCTGTCCGTCACCAACTCCCGGAGTCCACCCAAAGCCATGTCCATTGAGTTGGTGACGCCATCCAGCCATCTCATCCTCTGTCGTCCCCTTCTCCTCCTGCCCCCAATCTTTCCCAGCATCAGGTCTTTTCCAATGAGTCAGCTCTTTGCATCAGGCGGCCAAGTCTTAGAGTGGTTCAAAAGCTGACGAACATCACGCAACTGGGAAGTGGCAGGGCTAGTTCCTGAGTCTGTTCTCAATGAACACACCATACCATTGCTCAGACCCACGCTGTCAAGAATGGGCACTCACCCCGGGCCAAGGCTCCTGGCTTTTCAGCAGCCAGTGATCCCCAAATATCAGATATAAAGAAACCAAGCTAGAGAGACAAGCTAGAGATACCCAGGTACTATCTAACCAAGCCAGATACCCAGGTACTAGCTGGGTACTAGCTGGGTAGCTTATCAATTTTGTTTTTGCCAATTTTTCCAAGACCTACTACCCTTGTCAACTTGAGAACTTTGCTAAAATGTTGAAACTATAGAATATTTTAAAAAAAATTGGAAAGTGGGTGGCACTGAGTAAGTTTATTGACAACAACAGTTTGGAAGAAAAGTAAGAGGTAGCCTCAGGAGATCAGGAGACACTGGCAGAGGAAGTGACAGTTTCTACAAGAGATCAGTTGTATCCAAGCTTAGCCTGTTTATAATTAAGCAGTCAGAAAGGTTATAATACTATAATAATACTGTAATACTATAAAATCTGGGCCTCATAATAATTCACATCTGGCTATTAGAAATGAAGCATGAATAAATGTATCAGCTCAACTGAACATTGAATCAGATGTCTATGCAAAGGCAAACTGTTGTGATAGAGGAAAACTTTAGGAAATGAACAACTTACTATATTCGGAATGGCACACAAAAGATGTGTTACTGCCAGAGTCCATCCAGACCTAAGGGCCCACCCAGCTCAAAATGGTCTTTACATGGGCTCTCCTTACACAAAGCAATGACCCCATGCTGGAGAACCACGATTCTGTGCTGAGAAAGCTGCTTTAAAACTCAAGGTTTATAATGTGCTTGAAAACAAGTGGGAAAGAGTATGAGGTAGGACTACAGTGATTAACAAGAGTTTTGCAAGAGGATCAATTCAAGAGGAATAAAACGGTTACGGGGTCACATTTCTCATTTCATTCAAACAGAAAATAAAACTGAGTCCCACAGAAATACAACCCCAACTGCCTACCATGAGGGACTGGCAGACCTCATCATGGCCTGCTTTCCTATGGTACCCGAGCCTAGAATAGGTTTTATATTTTTAACAGCTGGGTGCAGGCAAGGGTGGAAAACCTAACGGTGACCTGGGTGACTCACATCATCTAAAATATTTCCCATGTGGTCCTTTACAGGAAGTTTGCTGACTCCACACTATCTCATTACAAAGTGTCCACAAAGATACTTGTTGCTTTTTAGTTATAAATCGATGCACAGCTGCACAGCCACAAGGGGCAGCACCCTGGGGTGGGGTGGGAGTGGGGGTGTGGTGTGCTGTGGTATGGTGTGTGTGTGTGCGTGTTGGCACTCTAGGCGGGGGGTGTAGTATGGGTGTAGCATTCTGGGGGGGAGGTAGTTGAGGGGTGGATATGTGTGTGCACAGCATTCTAGGGGGGTTGGGGTAGTGGGTGTATGTGTTAGTCACTCAGTCATGTCTGACTCTTTGCAACCCCACAGACTATAGCCCACCAGGCTCCCCTGTCCATGTGATTCTCCAAGCAAGAATACTGGAGTGGGTTGCCATTTCCTTCTCCAGGGGATCTTACCGACTCAGGGATCAAACCTAGGTCTCCTACATTGCAGGCAGATTCTTTATCGTCTGAGCCACCAGGGAAGCAAAAGCATTATCTGATTTCATAGGTAAAGTAAACTGGACCTTTTGACATGACCTTCCCTCCTGTCCCTGGCCTCAGTCCACTGAGCTCCCCTCCCAGCCTCTGTCTCTGCTGGGTCACCTGTCCGCTATGTCCGTCCCCCCATCTCCGTGGGAGGTGGGAGCCTGAGCATCTCAAGCCCCATTTACTGCTGGCTCCGTGTCACCCCGGGGGTGCAGCCTTACAGACACGGAAGTGGAGGCAGGTGGTAATAAGGTCACCTGGCCAGGGTCACTCGTGAGTTAGCAACAGCACTGAAGCCAGAGTTACGTTCTTTCAGTCACTGTAACAGTGCCCGAGGCTGACTCCTGGCCTGCTACTCATTTACCTTTTAAAAGGGCTCCTCTTGCTCTGGGTGGAGAACAGACTATGGGGGAGCAAAAGTGGAAACAGGGAAGCTGGGCAGGAGGCTCAGGCAGTAGTCTGGTAAGAAACAAGTCCATGTACAATGGCCTGTCCCAAAAAGGAGCAGGGATGGGACAGAGGGGAGGAATGGGAGTGTGGACAGAGAAGACGGGTAAGCCCACGCTCACATCTCGGCCAGGTGGCTGGTTACTAGCAGGGTCTCAGCAGAACATTAAGCTGCTAAGGGCTCCCACCCTGAGACCCAGCAGGCTGAGAGTCCTAGAAGGACCCTTTCCACTGGGGGTCCTCTGCGGAAGAAGCCCTGCAGCCTTCATTTCCCTAGCCCTTCTGATTTCTGTTTGTATGAGGCTGCACCTAGGCCTGACCCCGGCTCTAGGGCCACAGTGGATCCATGAGTCGTAGATCCTTAGTTCATTTTCCCTGCAAAGGTGAACTGTGCTCACCCATGGATTCTCTATGCTGCTTGGCTCCTCTCGGTACGATCACAAATGCTGCCACAGAATCCATCTACAACAAAGCAGGCACGCTGGCTTGTCTCATATGAAATGTTCAGAAAACCATCAGAACAGTCGTAACAATGCTACTAAATAACCAGGCTCATTATATCCAGTATGTCACCCACAAGTGTTCGTCAATTACTTTAACTAGAGCAATATTTAAAGATGACACCCTTCCAATACCTAGATGCAAACAATGTTCGAGTTCTTAACAGTCTAAGTTCTATCATAATGTGCATCTTCACAATATGAGCAGGTCCTCTTCATGAAGGTGCAGATTAAACTTCTGTTAAGGGGTTTGTGAAATTTAGGGTCCCAAAGAATACCAATAATGACTTCTTGGTCATTTATGGATTTAACAGTCTGACATCTTCCTCTGAAAATTAGAACACATTTGAGGGAAAAGAAGAAGAGGTATAAGGATAATGAAAAGAAAAACTTGAGCAACTGTATGATGATAAAGAAGCAGGGTGAGGAGAATTAAATTATTCTTGTCCCGTAGGAGTCTCAGTCTCCAACCTCATACTCCAGGGTATTATTAAAACCACTGAAACTCGAAAGCCCATGAAATGACACCAGCAGCTGAGCTTTTTAAAGAGGATCACGAGTTTAGATTTTATAGCTGTGGATGAGTCTGAACACATTTCTCTAAGAATAGTTGCTCAAAGCTAAGAAATCCAATTCACATTTCATTTTGCCTTAACTATTAGAAACCTTCAAAGGGAAGTTCCAGTTATGCAAGACTTCTAAATCCTGCTGTACAACACTGTGTTAACAATATTATACTATACACATTAAACACTGTTAAGAGAGTAGGACTCATGTTAAATGTTCTTACCATAATTTAATAAAAAGAAAACACAGCTACTGCAAAGTGTTGCTCAGTTTGGGAGCTGGAGATGCCTTTACCTTTACTGTTTCCAGAATATTTTTCAGGTTGTCCTCACATCAACCCACTAAATAGCTCAAGTCCTTTCACAAGCACAAGGCTTACATATATGAATAAAGAGGATGCATAAGTTACTTATTAAATAAATAAAGTATATAATGAACATAGGATTTCTGTGGTGGCTTAGTGGTAAAGAATCCACCTGCCAATGCAGGAGACGTGGAAGATGCCCTGGTGGGGGAAATGGCAACCCGTTCCAGTATTCTTGCCTGGAAAATCCCATGGACAGAGGAACCTGGTGGGCTACAGTCCATGGGAGGGTCACAAAAGAGTCAGACATGACTCAGCGACTAAAAAACAACACAGAACATCATGATGGGCAATACAGGAATAAAAAGATGAATCATGCACATAAAGATAAAAGCTCTAGGAGAACAAAGGTAGGGAAAGCCACTCCCAGGATAGGGTGGAGTGGGCCTCAGAAAGTGGGGCAGGCAGGCAGTCCGAAGACCGAGAGGGACTTCCAGCTGGGAGACTGACTGTGGCATGGGTACCATCTGAGTGAAACCAGGCTTAGTGCTACCTACATCCCACAAACCTGGAGGAGTTTCAGCTGCAAATTCTACACACACAAGGGTGTACATATGTAGCTGTGTGTGTGTACATATACATATGCACACAAATATGTGCGGATAATACAACCACTCACATATATATATATATACATATATATATATATATATATATATGAGTGTGCTGGTTAAAGCAACTACGGTCAAGCCAAGTGGTTAGTGTCACAGCACAAACTGGTGGTGTTTTCTGTATAGTCCTGTCTAAGGAGCTGAGAGCATCCTGGAGGCCAGAGGGGGAAGCACCTGGACCCCCTCTCTTTGTTGGGAGTGTAGCAGAATTCCGAAATGACTCCCCAGGTGCAAGGATACACCCACAAAAAAGAAGACAAGAGGTGGCACAGTTCATCTGGAAGGCTGCAGGACCCAGGGCCAGGAGGGCTGGGCGACCACATGGGAAACTAGAGGCAGGTTGTGCCAAACACAGTGAGAGGCAGCTGCTCCAGGAAACAGGTCTAGAAATTGAGACTACAGAGTCACATACTTTACAGGACACACTTAGGAACTGACATCCCACAAATGAAAAAAAAAAGTGCCCCATATTTTCCAGTGTTCTCTGAACATTTACAAACATTACCAGTACATCAGATCAGACCAAAAACGAAACCTTAAATTCCAAGAAAAGCTTGCTTGGGTCATGGTTGTAACTATAATGCTGTTATATTGACCCAGGGAGGTGTCTTTCTCTTCCTGGCCCCACAAACCCCTAAAAACCCCAAGGACAAGAAATGTCGAATCCAATTGGTGAGATCCTAAAATCCCTAAGGCTTATCTTTTAACATTAAAAGCCCAGTGTGGCTACAAAGAAACTAAAGGGCATCAAGAGATGGATTCAGTTTTCCTTCTTGTTTGGTGAGTTTATCAGATACTTTTTAGCTAGTGATTCTTTCGCTCTCTGAGCTTTTGAAATTTTTTGCTTTCATAATTTAAAAATGTTACACAGGACCAAAATGTTTCAAGGTAGTTTTAAACACACCAAAAATGTCTGAAATATGAATTTAAAACAAAACAAATTAACTGAACAAGCAACTGAATAGTTGTTTTTTTTTTTAAATAAACTGCCCCAAATTTAATTCTGCCAATAAATAAAGAAAAAAAAAATTAAAAGTGGGTTCCTGTTTACTCTCAGGGCAGGAAGGCCCCCATTGAGCTTCCTGCTGCAAGTGGGTGACAGACCAGGGGGAGCCTTCCAAAAAGCCCTTCCAGGTCTCTTTCCACCTTCTCTGCCTGTCCCCAGGAGGGCAAATCAACTTGTTCCCTCCCTGGGCGAGTTACTGCCAATCAAAGGGGAAGGAAGCAGAAAGTCTCGCTATGACCTTAGATTCAAGCCTTGGTCTCAAATCTCGCCATTACCAGGGAGCTCATTCGAAAGTGGAACACTAACCTGACCTGGCTCTGTTCTTCAGTGTACATACTACTGCTGACCAGGAGCCTGGCAAGGACAGAGGCGATCTGCACATCAAGTCCAAATCTAACTTAAAACCCACCCAGAAAGAAGTTAAACACATACATATCCTCTCTTGAATAACTCTTGTATCAATGAGGAAATCCAAACAATAACAAGACTATTTCAAAAATAAGAAAACCAAAACTATTAGGAATTAAACTTCTTGTTGTCGTTTAGTTGCTCAGTCGTGTCTGACTCTGCTACACCATGGATGCAGCACGCCAGGCCTCTCTGTCCTTCACTATCTCCCTGAGTTTGCCCAAGTTCATGTCCACTGAGTCCGTGATGCCACCCAACCATCTCATCCTCTGTCGTCCTCCTCTCCTTTTGCCATTAAAGTTCTTAGAATGTGACAAAAACAACTGACGCAGACATCTGTTTCTTTTCAGTATCTTAGGATGCCGCACTGATAGACTGGAGGTGGGGTGGGGGGTGAGGTGTGACCTCTGCTAGCCATCAGAACTCCCCTCTCTGAGATCCAGGGATTCATCCAGGGCCGGGCAGGACATCCCTGCAGAAGGAGGCTCAGGGCTGGTCCAGGAGTTTGTTTAATGACACACACATCGAGGCAGCTGACCTGATCGAGTCCACAGCACAGATTCAGGAGCGTACCTGGAATAGGCTCGGGGAACAGTCAGGGCCTGGGTCTGCCATGTGCTGAAGGGCAGTGCCCACACTGTGACAGATGAAGTACATGTGGCCCAGGGAAGATGCTCTACATCCAGATACAAGGCTAGGTCTGGAAAATGAGTCTCACCTTCAGGAAGTCTGGGGTTCACCCTCTCTTGATCAGATTTTATCATTTCTGGGTGCCAGCAGCTTACACTAAATGTCATAAACTGTCAGTGATAACCCTGTCTATATTCTAACTATGTTAACTCTTTTTTACATTCTTCACATAAGTAAACCCTGTTCATTTTCATAGGCAGAATCTTCCATCAATTCTCCTTGACATGTAACAGTCAACAAAGCAGTTATGAACACAGGAGAAGCAATCAGAACCCTTTTTTAGGAACCGAGGTGAACAATAGAAGGAGAGGTTATCTCATGAGATCTGGGCTGTGTAAAACCTGAAGGGGCAAGGACTCTCTCTATCATGTGGGAGAGGCTACTGGAAAACAAAACAATCAGAGACGAGCAGATCACCTAAGAGACAGAGACAGACAGGTTAACAGAAATATCACAAGCAGTCCTAGATCAAGCTGGGCCTTACGGCATGTACTGATCTTCAATCATGTGAGCCTCTCAGCTCTTTTTTTTTTTTAAAAATAGATAAAGATGCCGTTTATCATGAGTCCTGACTGATACAGCTCTTCCAAGAGACCCTCAGCTCAAGTACCCCAGGCCGGAAGAGGATGAATCCACCAGAAGCTTGCCTGAAGGCTGGATGGGAAAGCCTGGAAAAAGTGATCATCAGTAAATGAGAAAGAGTGAAATATTAATTAAACATTCTAATCAAAAATCCTTAAGGTAACAAAAAAAATAAAATAAATCAATGAGTTAGAAAATTAAAGGATACAACTTAAAAGTTCTAGAACCATTCCTTTCTAAAAACAAACAACCCCCTGCTCCCCATCACATTCAACCAAAGTTCTGGCTAAACTAATTATCAAGAGGAAAGAAGTTACAGATATTGGACATTTGAAATGATAAAGACAGACACACAAATATGGAGAATAAAGTCATTGTAAGAAATATTTCACATAACCCCATGCTAGTAAATTTTAAAATCTCAATGACACGGACAATTTTCTAGGAAATACAAACCACTAAAATGGATCCAAATAAAAGGAGGTATGAACAGAGCCCAAGAATTAACTGCAATAAACGAATTTGTCCTAGATAGCTCTAAAGCTTTAAATGATCAAGCAGAT
>SJYC01033005.1:0-25923 GCA_006408675.1 Madoqua kirkii | reverse complement strand
GAAGTTACAGATATTGGCATTTGAAATGATAAAGACAGACACACAAATATGGAGAATAAAGTCATTGTAAGAAATATTTCACATAACCCCATGCTAGTAAATTTTAAAATCTCAATGACACGGACAATTTTCTAGGAAATACAAACCACTAAAATGGATCCAAATAAAAGGAGGTATGAACAGAGCCCAAGAATTAACTGCAATAAACGAATTTGTCCTAGATAGCTCTAAAGCTTTAAATGATCAAGCAGATAATCCCTGTGCTATTTAAGCCACTTAATAATAAATGCAATAGCAACCATTTATTAAGCACTTATTTGTGCCTACCACTCGGCTACATGCTTCACAAACATTATCACTCAGTTTTTATCACTACCACATATAGTAGTTTTCTCCAAATTATAAATTAGAGAATAAAAGTTTAGAGAGGTTGATAAGCATGACCAATGTCACACCTCTGATAAAATTGTGGAGTCAAAATTCAAACCTGCCCACCTCTAGTGCTATTCATTAAACAACTATACAGTGTTGCTTTCCCATGAATAAACAGGTTCCAAGATCTTGAAAGAGTTCTCATCTGCTGCTGGGAAGATCAGAGTAGAAAAGAAGTTCTGGAAGAAGGGAGACATTAGGATGCTACTGAATGTCTAGCTCGGTGGCAATGCATGCCTGAACCAGGCAGTGCCAGCGGAGATAAAAACAAGAAGGGTATGAGATTTTACAGAGGCAACTGGAGGTCCAGAAAATCGTGTGCATGATTATACACAGAGCTGCTCCAAATGGTCAGAGTGCCATCCAGTGCTATACAGGAGAGGTCTGGAAGTCTTTATTATGACATATGCCTTGATTTCCCCCAATGGAAAAAATCAGAATCACAAATAAAATCTCTCCAGTTTACAAAGATGCTCTGAACAAGTGAGGCATCTATGAGAATTTTAGCTCCTTGAAAGTGCCCTCTATAAAGCAAAGTTATTATTGTTCTCTGCTGCTGCTGCTGCTGCTAAGTCGCTTCAGTCGTGTCCGACTCTGTGCAACCCCAGAGACGGCAGCCCACCAGGGTCTGCCATCCCTGGGATTCTCCAGGCAAGAACACTGGAGTGGGTTGCCATTTCCTTCTCCAATGCATGAAAGTGAAAAGTGAAAGTGAAGTCGCTCAGTAGTGTCTGACTCCTAGCGACCCCACGGACTGCAGCCCACCAGGCTCTTCCATCCATGGGATTTTCCAGGCAAGAGTAACTGGAGTGGGGTGCCATTGCCTTCTCTTATTGTTCTTTAATCATCTCTATAAAGCAAAGGTATTACTGTTCTCTAATCATGTCTAAGCATTCTCTAAGGCAGTTTTTCCAAGCTTTCTGGATCTTAAGAATTACCAGATGAGGTGCTTGGGAAACAGATTTCTACTCCTATCAGATACTCTAAAAGTGGATCTTGGGCATGTCTACTTTTAACAAGTACCCATGTGATTTTGGGGCTTCTCAGGTGACTCAGTGGGTAAAGAATCCACCTGCAAAGCAGCAGGGTTCAATCTTTGGGTTGGGAAGATCCCCTGAAGGAGGGCATGGCAATCCACTTCAGTGCTCCTGACTGGAGAATCCCATGGACTGAGGAGCCTGGTGAGCTGCAGTCCGTATGCTTGCAGAGTTGGACACAGCGGAAGCGACTAAGCACAGATGCATGCACGCACAGGTGGTTTTTAACCCTGAGTGCTTCCCCCCTGGACATGGCAGGCATCTGAGAGAAAAGAAAGCGGCTCAGAGAAGTTACAGTTATCTTTGTTCTTTAGTTGTTGGTTCTTTAATAACCGTTTTCCCAAAGACAGCATGTCTGATGTCAACATTTCTCACAGAGGAAATGTAGATTATTGGAACCAAAGCTGAGTAGTGCTTATGGGGAGAATATTAATGTTAAATGCACTCAAGCACCTTAAGAATTTCATCAGTGGTTTGGGGGCTGCTTTCCCTGGTGGTGAACAAATGGGGCGAGACTCCCCGCCTCTACTCAAGGTGTGGCTCAGCCTCCTTTTGGCACTCACCTCCAGCAGCTCAAAGGTTAAGGGGCTCACCATCTCCAATCTCTGGTCTGCCTAGGACAGCATGTGATTCCAAGCTGACATGGACCACGTTTCTCTCGCTCATGACAGCTCATCCTTCTAAAGCCTCAGCCCCATGTAATCGAATGTTCCGATGAGTGGACACCCGAGTAAACACAGGTCAGGGGAGGAAAGAGGACAAAACCAGTGGACCTGTGGCATCTGGGCTGCCAGGATCCATCTTCCTCCCCAGGGTTCTCCCTGCTTAGTGAGAGAACTCCACATAGCTGTCCTGTCACTGCAGAAGCAAAAGAAGGTCCCCAAGGTTTCTACCAGATCTTTTTTCATTGCCATAGTACAGCCAAGGAATGAACACAAACATGTCTGGAGCCCTGCCAAATGAAACTCCCTCTCCTGGATGCAGTCAGTGAACAAGGGACAGGGCTGAAGGACTGCAATCACTGACGGCATTAGCAGTGCTGCCTGAAGAGTGGAAATTCCCACCAAGGAGCTCTAGAACTACCGGGTTCCTGCCTGCTCCAAGCCGAGCTCTCCAGTCCACCCAGAAGCCGGCCTCATTGTCCCTGCTATGAATTCCTTACTTGCGAAACGTCGCCAGAATTCATTTTGGCTGCTTGCCTCAAAAATCCCATGGCAGAAAGCACGAAAAAGACAAAAGAAAGGACTGCTTAGAAAAGAGGACGGCCCGGTACCAGCAAACTCTATCATACTTTGGACAATTACCCCAAGCACAGATCAAAAGGACATGGTTCCCTAAATACACATTTCAACCGTGGATTTACAAGAAACCATACTAAGGCTACACATTTCTGTAGGTGATGAAACATTTTAAGACCTTAGAAGCCTTGGAGACTGAGATAATAACTGGTAATATATTTACCTAAAGCATTTCCTGTTTCTAGTAGAGAAGGAACAACACAGTAGTAATTCTCAATCCAGGTCCTTACATGAAACATTAATAATGGAGGGCAGGGCATTTCACAATGGGTTCATAAACACCAATTAAAAGACGTGTTTATTTAACAGCTTCAAGGTAATCTTTGGCCTAGTTTAATCACTGCACTTTAGAACAATAAAACCACACTTACAAGTCACAATTCCAACCACTGGCAGAGGTGGAAGATTCAATCTCAAAATACAGGTATCTTTTTCTAAGACACTAGATTTCAAAAGGAAAATGCTGCCTACTTTTGTAGATGAAAATAAGACACAGATGTCTCTAAAGTTCAACATTCTGAGTAAGCAAATAAGAGGACTAGAGTCTGAAGGTCTACATTTCAATACATTGAAGCAGCAGCACCTTTCGTACAGAGCTCTGCTGAGCATGGAAAATGAACTGTTACGTGCATTTTCTCGGCTGGGTGTTACTAAAAGCTTGGGTCTAGATGAACTGAGTGTGACTATATTCATTTTATAGATGAAGAAAAGAAATCGCAGGTAAGACATTTGGCTGTAGTCAAAGGTCAAGAAAACTGAAGCCTAAAGGCTGTGACTTCCAGTTCCATCTGGCAAATGCTCTGCTCCTCCGCCCTGTGTCCCAACAGAAGCGACACCAGCAATGTCCGGAAACTCACGGTACAAAAAGCATGTTCACAGTTTGTCCTAAAGTCTACAAAAGAACACTACAAACCCAAACCAGTCTTCTATGCTGTGGATCAGAGCCAGTATCCCTCCACTCCCAGTCCGCTTCATCTGCTGGCTGTTGGCTTAGAGACACTGAACTAGCCTTCACATGAGTGTGCATCCTGGGAGCAAGCTTTCCCTCTGCAGGCCCTGCTGCCTGACAGCCTGGAGGGGAGACGCGAGTGGACAAAGGGTCTCAGCTCCTCCTGCCCCGCATCAGCTCCTGCCCATGATGGCCAGGTCCCACACTAGGGAGACCACACCACACGGGGAAATCTAGGCCAGACTGATATCAGCACAGAGTGAGCAGCTCTTCACGCTATATCCTTTTAGGGTCAATCTTAAAGAACAACAACAAAAGTGAGCAGAAAACCACATATCAGAATAGTTAGGATTCCAGGGAAAGGAGCTAACTGCCCTAAACACTGGAAGAAACACAAGCTGGAATCAAGATTGCCGGGAGAAATATCAATAACCTCAGATATGCAGATGACACCACCCTTATGGCAGAAAGTGAAGAGGAACTAAAAAGCCTCTTGATGAAAGTGAAAGAGGAGAGCGAAAAAGTTGGCTTAAATCTCAACATTCAGAAAACGAAGATCACGGCATCCAGTCCCATCACTTCATGGGAAATACATGGGGAAACAGTGTCAGACTTCATTTTTGGGGGCTCCAAAATCACTGCAGATGGTGATTGCAGCCATGAAATTAGAAGATGCTTACTCCTTGAAAGAAAAGTTATGACCAACCTAGATAGTATATTCAAAAGCAGAGACATTACTTTGCCGACTAAGGTCCGTCTAGTCAAGGCTATGGTTTTTCCTGTGGTCATGTATGGATGTGAGAGTTGGACCGTGAAGAAGGCAGAATGCCGAAGAATTGATGCTTTTGAACTGTGGTGTTGGAGAAGACTCTTGAGAGTCCCTTGGACTGCAAGGAGATCCAACCAGTCCATTCTGAAGGAAATCAACTCTGGGATTTCTTTGGAAGGAATGATGCTGAAGCTGAAACTCCAGTACTCTGGCCACCTCATGCGAAGAGTTGACTCACTGGAAACGACTCTGATGCTTGGAGGGATTGGGGGCAGGAGGAGAAGGGGATGACAGAGGATGAGATGGCTGGATGGCATCACGGACTCGATGGACATAAGTCTGAGTGAACTCCGGGAGATGGTGATGAACAGGAAGGCCTGGGGTGCTGCAATTCATGGGGTCACAAAGAGTTGGACACAACTGAGCGACTGAACTGAACCTCTGTGACATTAAAATACCTACAGAGAAATCCTAGGCTATTTAACATATTAGAGCTGATCAGAAATCTTTTGAGATTTTAATATTTCTAGCAGGGGAAGGGAGGAGTATATGCAGAGGAGGAGAAAGGGGATGTTTCCAGCTTCCTTACCTGTAAGAGTGAGGGACTGTTCTGCTCACTACCTTCATAGCCCCTCCTCAAAAGATACAACGGGCAACCCTTAACTATTCCTCCAAATAGGGGGTGGGGAGCAATAATGTCTTAGAAAAGATCTCTGTTTCTTTGATCCTCTATGAAACAAATGATAATTTTTTAGAAGGAGTAAACATACATTTGGGGGGGTGCGGTTCCTATTAAGAGATCTCTCATGATCCACAAGGCAAACAGAGCTATTGGTACTGTCATTTAGCCCATGGCAGTTCTCAGGGAGGGGAAAAAAAAATTGGTCTTTTGATATCTGCAGCTGGTATCCTACATTTGCTTATCTCCTGGACCAAAGCCCTAGGACAGGGCTTCTGTGGAAGCTGCTGCTGCTGCTAAGTCACTTCAATCGTGTCCGACTCTGTGGGACCCCACAGACGGCAACCCACCAGGCTCCCTCGTCCCTGGGATTCGCTAGACTTGACAATTAGTTACAATAACAGATGTAAATTCTTCCCCTTTGTAAGTATCTCCCCTTCACTAAGTAACAAGTTCTGGCATTCAATCAAGAGGTCAAAGCTGCAACAAGATGGAGTGAAATGAGGAGACTCTTAAAGGTGAGAAGGATGCTGCATCTATCTGGACTTCAGGGCTGCAAAACCAAGCGCAGAGATGCAGAGGATTTCTCACTATCAGGAAAAGGAGCAGATGGTGCCCTGTGGACTGACTGCACCGTGATGGGCAGGGAGGCCAGGAGAAAGAAAGACGCATTTGGTATCCTCCCAGGGACCCGCGAGCAAGACGGCTGCTGCAGTGACAAGAGCAGCGTGAGCAAACTTCAAGGGCTTGAAGGGCAGCACAAGGCGGAGGGGGCAGAGCAGCCCCCTTGCCAGCGCACAGCAAAGCTTCCACAGTTCCCCAGGAAGAGTGGTCCATCTGCACAAAGAACACAGGATGACGGTGAAGTCACTGGGTTTGGCAACTGAGCCACTGCTGATCACAAAGATGGATGACAGATGGGACAAAGGAAGAAGGGTGTGAGCCACCTGAAAGGGGCGCACAGACTGGCTTACAGACAGGAAGAGAGGAGACAGCCCGTGATAAGAGCTGAAATGAGACCTGAGTAGGGCTCACCCAAAGGGGCCAAGACACCAACCAAGACAAAGGAATATGCTACAGAGAGCTAAGGCGGAGTGTGGGGTTTGGGGTTTACTTGTCTGTCCCAGGAAATTTAGGAAGTTAGATTAGGAAGTGAATCACATGCACATTACAGTCAATGGGTGGGGGGGGTGGAGGTCTTACTATTAGTAGTCTGGAGGCTCAAGTCCCCTCACAGTCAAAGCATCAGGCTGCACACACACACACCTCAAGGCTGCTGCACACTTCCTTCCATGACCTGCGGAGGACAAGCTGGGAGAGCCTGCTGACTGGCAAGCATGGGCTCACCACTGCCAGGACCTGCCTCACAGTCTCCAAATTCTTTTCAACGAGTAAAACCTCTCCGTCTACCGTCTCACTTCCAAGGTTTCCCTGGTGTCCCACTTACTCCAGTGAGACTTCACTATGGTTTAGACGTCTGCCTCCAGAGTACACCGCAGTTAGCAGATGTCCAAAGAGCTTTTAACCCAGAGTCTTCCCTTTATCTTTTGTTAAGCCTGTATTTCCATACAGATTCTTCTAGAGCAGCGAGCAAACAGCAACAAACCACTGTCTCTGAGACCTACAAAGGCACTTTATAAAGTTGTCACCCTGCCCTCCCCCCCCCCGCCCCCCGAAGCGCCACACTCGTGCACCCTTCTCCCACTTCCTGCTCCACCAGGAGCACTTTTCACTTAGCAAAGCAAACCTTACAGCCCAGCACTGTAACAGATGCACCGACTACTGCGTCAAGCACAGCTACCAGGTTCAACTTAAATGCTAAACTACTGTTGGAAATGGAGATTTTCAATTTTCCACTATTAAAAATAATACTTGAAACTGGCCCTTTTCTATCTGAAGTGACACTATAACTCTCCCAGTAGGCCTGAAAACTCTTTTTTCCTTAAGTGTTTACATTTTGTTGCTGCTATCGGGTGGGTTGATCTCTCATTACTGATGTTATGTATGAGTGGTATCGATTTTATATTTATTCCATACATACATGCTTTATTGAACTCATTCTGTTTTCTGTTGTTTCCCTTAGGTTTTCTAGATGCATAATCACAAAATCGATAATTAATGATAATTTTATTTTATCCTCTACAAGTTTTAGTTCATGTTTTATTGCACTGGTTAAAGTTTTGCAAACATATGAAAACAGCAGTGACAGAGTTATCCCAGTCTAGTGTTCAGGCTGCTTTGAATACTATTAAAGCTATTACTATTTTCAGTTTTGGATTTTTAAAAAATTCTTAAAACATTACCTAGATTAGATTAGTTATATAGGTTTACTTAATCTACGGATATAATAAACTAAATTTCTGTAACAAATTCTGCTTTTTTATTTTTAACCTGCTATCATTGTTTATAGTCTTCACATCAACGTTCACAAGAAAGGTTTGTCCGAATCTTCACTGTCCAATACTGGCAGCCATTAGCTACACATGGTAACTGAGCACCCAATATGTGGCTGCTCTGAAGAGGAGAGTGAAAAAGTTGGCTCAAAGCTCAACATTCACATCTGGTCCCATCATTTCATGGGAAATAGATGAGGAAACAGTGTCAGACTTCATTTTTGGGGGCTCCAAAATCAAGGAGCCTGGTGGGCTGCCATCTATGGAGTCACACAGAGTCGGACACGACTGAAGTGACTCAGCAGCAGCAGCAGTAAGTGTAAAATACACATTGGATTTTGAAAATTTAGTCTAAAAGAATGCAGATACCCTAGTAATATTTTATGTTGATTACATGTCGAGATATTAGTACTGTGAATATACTAAAGTACTTTAATTAATTTTCTGTTTCTTTTCACTTTTTTAATGTGGCTACTAGAAAAATTTGAATTATATATGTGGCTTACATTATTTATCTACTAAGCAGTGCTGGTCTACTGTTTCCTCTTTGCAAAGTAGTTCTCCTGAGTTTCTAAACTAAGGATTGAACTGATCTCAAAGAAACAACTGAGCTGCATAGGATATTCTACAAACTGGTACATCTGCTATAAAATAGGGTTATGTGGGCCTTGGCAGCTTGAAAGGATTCATTCAGATTCAAGTCCCCACCACTACCATCTTTGAGAATTTTCAAGTTACAAGTCTGCTGATATTTCTTTAATAAAGGATAAAGCCTCAAATGCCAGGAACTGTCAGAATTGGATAAGCTCTATTAAACATGAGATTAAATCAAAGACTTACTGATAGCATTTCAGATCTTGAGCTATCAATGTTCCTCACTTCCGGGCTGGTTTTTATTGAAAATGTAACAAGCAGCTTTTCTTTGTTTTAAAGGCTACATGAAGAGTTTCCTCTTTACACCGAGGTATGGCTAATACACCCACTTCTGGGTACATGCCTCTAACTCTGAGTAGAAAATGTTCCTGCTGCTCTTCTGCTCATTAGAAAAACACACCGTATCTTTTCAGTCTGAGACAAAAATTTCACTCATCAGATCTCAGATGACAAAAGTTTCCTCTTTACACCGAGGTATGGCTAATACACCCACTTCTGGGTACATGCCTCTAACTCTGAGTAGAAAATGTTCCTGTTGCTCTTCTGCTCATTAGAAAAACACACCGTATCTTTTCAGTCTGAGACAAAAATTTCACTCATCAGATCTCAGATGACAACCAGCTCCTGTCAATAACAAGGTTGCTTCTGGAGGAGGATGTGGGGCAGGCACCAGCTGCACAGCCCCGACACCTGAGGAGCACTGCCTAGACAGGTCAGCATGAGGCAGGCATGGAGAGGTCACCCGGCGTGCTTGTAGGAGGACCCATAACGTCCCACGGCGACAAATGACATGACTGTACTCCTACAGCGTGTATTCTCAAAGCTACTACCCCCAGAGTTTGACTTTTTATCATTTCTTTAATGTGAAGGTGATAACCACCTGGACCACCCGATTCCACTCATAGCTGAGTGACCTTGGGCACATTATTTAATCATTCAAACTCAATTTCTTCATCTGTGAAATGAGGGAAAGAAAAAGATCTACTTCAGGATTTGAGAACTGAATGAGGCAGGGTATGCAAAGCTACCCATGAAGTGCCCAGCACACAGTAAACATCTATTATTAAATACATACCATGAAAATAACATATACCAATGTCATTAGCATCTATCCAGTGATGACTAGAAGATCACCAATCAGCAAAGTTTCACCTACTAGTTAAGTGGCTTGTCAACCACAACAAGATCAGACATCATCAAATAAGGAAGGCATAGCAAAATGTGCATGCATTAACACATAAACAAAAACTGGGTCATTCTAACATAGCTGAATCACTCAATCCCCATCTAAGGCTGCAGAAATCCAGGTTGTACACAATTCCTTAGACAAAGGAATCAACATAGAATCAGTCCTTGGGGGCAGTTTTCCAGAGATGCACAGAAAGTTCATCTTCTCTCCGGCTCTCCATTCACTACAGGCTATGTGGCTGCCTGAGACCCTCTGTCTCCAGCTCAATCCGTCTCAGCCCAGTCCAAAGTTGGAGGACCAAGATTGTGTGTGGCAGGGTTGAGGAGAGGTCGCAGCCCTGCCCCAGCTCCCTGCTCCTCCTAGCCTCACTTGCAGAGCTGGAGCCTCCACCTGCTCCTCCAGTGACCCATTTGTTTCTCATTTGCTATCCACCAACCTCTAAAACTCACGGCTTCACCAAGGAAAAATAAAAATCCAAACATCAATCATTCTCACCCATGAGATCTCCTTCTTGAAGGGAATGGGGAAAGGGTGATACAAATAAAAACTACGAGAAAACCTCAAAATGGTGGTGTGCTTACTTCAAGGACAAAGGACAGGGAAAAAGTTTTGAGAGTTTCTGCAGTGGGCAGAAGAGAAGAGAAACGCTTGCCGTGAAGAACAGCCGAGGGTTGCAGAAAGAGAAGCAGGCAAGCCAGTGCCTTGGGAATGAAGGGAGAAAAACAAGTTGACAATGGATTTACCCCAGCAGGAGCAACCTCTTTCTCTTCTGCTGTCTCCTCTTCCATGTAACATCGTGCCTGGCTAAGCCCTTCACCCCACTCCATTTCTGGCGAAGCTCTTCCCTAAGGACATGAAGGCAGTGGAGTCTGCAACCCACTAACCAGGGAGCGTGAAAGAGTTGCAGGAGTATAGGACAGAGAGTGGGGGGTGGGGGTGGCAAGAAAAGCACCCCAATCCCACTAGCCAGGTCCACATCAGGAGGGAATGCCTTCTTGGACAATCTGAATTGTCTTGGAAATCTGAGTTCAGTTCTCCAGACAACACTGATATATACAGTGGCGAGGGACCACAAGATACAAGAACAGCTAAGACACAGGCTTTTAGAAGCTGGCCTAGAAAAGCACTCAGTAGGCATTAACTTTTTTCTTGTCTTTTTTTTTTTCAAATGGGAAATGTACTCTGGGATTATAAAGAAGCTCAAATAAAATTCTGGAGTGCTGAGGATTTTAGAAATTGTATAAATATTTTTATATACCAAGTTAATATGGCTAAAAATAAAAAAGTCAAAGAACTCAGAGTGAATTGGAGAAACACTATTCCCTCATCCAAGCAAACTTAACCACATACAGCATATGTAAATAATGAATCTCAAATGACAAGTCCTGGGCACTCCAAGAAGGAAAATAATATCCACTGGACATCGCACTTAGGGGTAAGCTTCATGAACAAAATGAGACTTCACCTCAAAATACTACATGTTTCTCCAAAAGAATAGGAAAATTTCATATTTTTAGACAGAGTAGAAAATTCTCCCCTTCATCCCCTTATAAAATATAAAAAGATACTGAGAATTCAGTTTACTTATAATTTAGTTGTTGTATTATTGTTGCATTAAAATCAATAAGTAATCTAAGAGCAGCATTCAGTTTTTAAGACTTGGTACAACTTCTTCAATATATTTTCTTTCCTTTGGGAAAAAAATGTATTAGGCAATTTTTTTTTTCACATAATTATTCTCTAGGTTAAATTTTTCTTCGTAAAAATTTGTTTTCCTTTTCTCAAATACTTTCATTTCAAACAGTTAGTTCACTGGTGTCCCTAATAGTCCATAAGCACTATTCAAAACAGTGTGATCTTCTATAGGACTACAAACACTTTCACCTTTACTCATTAATCATTTCACAGACAGTGGTAGTATATAACACGTCTATTCATCATCCCACGGCAGACAACACAGGATAATACCAGGAGGGAAAAGCCATGGTTACTGACGTTTACGGTTTGGTCAGAGCTATGAAGACCACCTTCTCTTTCATCATAAGCGCTCATTTACCTTCGTCTGCTCGCTGTCTGGGTCTTCAAGCCAAGCGTAAGGGTCACAGATTTTATGCCCATGATAATCCTGTACCTGCAAAATACAAAATGTGGTATTAGATAACTAGTGTCTAACCCCAACTACATCACTGCTTTTCAAATGTGATGGAGATAGGAAAGGGGCAGTCTGAAATAGCCCAATTGGCTCACTGGCAACGTGTCTGCCCAAACTGCCACATGAACTGAAGCTGGCAGGTTCTCAAAGGTGTCAAACCACCCTTAATGAAAAGAACATTTTAGCTGGAGCGAGAAGAGAGATGAAAGGTCAGAATAGGAACAGTTCTGTCTGTACAACACAAAACAAAGGCCTGCCACTGTGTTAAAGAAACTTGAAAACATGTTGGTGGCCAAGCACTCAATGACACAATGCAGAGGGGACACCGGAAGGGCCCGCTTGGGAAGGAGCCATCACACACGGGTGCGCTGCCCTGCTCTTGCTAAGCTTACAGATGCTTAGGAGACCTCCCGACAGTGTACAGTATGATCAGTTTGCCTTTAAGTCTAAACTACCGAAAAGCAAGTTAACTAACGTGTAATGATGCTCAGTGACGTCAGAGAAAGCTGACTTTCATGTAATGAAAGAACATTTCTACAACTGAAGCTTCTAGTCTGTTCAATGCATTATTATGAAGTGCTTTCTTTCACTGTGTAAGAAAGGAAGCACAAAGGTATCACGCATTCAACTACCCTGATATTTGATGAGATAAAACCGCCGAGTGCCAGGAGAGCCTGGCTGAGGGGACGCCTTTGGAAGCCCCCTCGTGGGAACTTTTGGAAAACCAAACTTCTGGGTGGGCCTGATCTCAGAGACTGACTGAGTCTGGAAGACCAACTGGAAATCACCACTCCCCAGGTGATTATGCCTAAAGAAACTACTGACAGATAAATACCCCAATAACACAGTAATGTGATTAATCAAATGAAACCACATGGACAATATCTTTCCAAGTAAGTCTCTCTCAACAACTGAACAACATTCCATTTGAGGCTTCCTGTGTGCAGTTGTCTGGAAGACAACCACTGTCTCAGATATTTTGCACCTGTCTCCTTGACTTTGTTCTATAATACTAGAAGGTAAGGGCTATTCCCTAAGGAAGGCAAACACTCTCCTGGTAAAGGTAAAACCTGCTGTTTCTACTGTTTATCAAAATTCTACTGTAGCTGTTGGTCAACTGAGACTCTCTCCCAAGCCTCAGACCCCTGGCTTTCTGCAAGGGGTGAGCATCTGTCCTCATCTAGTGCTGGGGAGAGAGTACCTGGAGACACGCACACCTGGAAGGACAGGCAACTGAGATGGAACCTAAGAACTGCTCAGCATATAATGATCAAAAAGTGCAAGGCACAGAAAACCAGGGGAAAGCCTTCCCGATGAGTCTTCCTAAAATTACCAATTTTCAATCCTTACCCAAAACCTCTCTAAATTTTAGCTGATTATCACCACTGAAGAAAAGGTTTTCTGCCCTGTTTTCTCATCTGCAAGTCTCTTACATTTTACACACCTTGCTGCTACTGCTGCTAAGTTGCTTCAGTCATGTCCGACCCTGTGCGACCCCAGAGATGGCAGCCCACCAGGCTCCACCATCCCTAGGATTCTCCAGGCAAGAACACTGGAGTGGGTTGCCATTTCCTTCTCCAATGCATGAAAGTGAAAAGTGAAGGTAAAGTCGCCCAGTCGTGTCCGACTCTTAGCGACCCCATGGACTGCAGCCTACCAGGCTCCTCCATCCATGGGAGTTTCCAGGCAAGAGTACTAGAGTGGGGTGACATTGTCTTCTCCGTACACACCTTGAAATGGCTGCAAAACATGCTTACAGTAACAACCATCTTTTCTCTGACAATAGGAATCAAAAAAATGTAAAGTTGTGCAAGATCTTTCAACCCAGTATTTTTAGGAGCAATGTCAAGCACAAGATGGCAACATGCCCAGGGCCACAGAGTTTGGAATCAGAGCTGAGACTCAAAACAATCTGCAAACAGCTCTCCCCCAAATATTCCTCGGAAGCGATGGATCAGACACTTTAAAAATGTTTCTCAGTTCAGTTCAGTTCAGTCGCTCAGTCGTGACTGACTCTTTGCAACCCCATGGACTGCAGCATGCCAGGCCTCCCTGTCCATTGCCAACTCCCCGAGTTTACTCAAACTCATGTCCATTGAGTTGGTGATGCCATCCAACCATCTCATCTTCTGTTGTCCCCTTCTCCTCCTGCCTTCAATCTTTCCCAGCAGCATCAGGGTTTTTTCAGATGAGTCAGTTCTTTCCATCAGGTGGCCAAAGTATTGGAGTTTCAGCTCCAGCATCAATGCTTCCAATGAATATTCAGGACTGATTTCCTTCAGGTTGGAATGGCTGGATCTCCTTGCAGTCCAAGGGACTCTCAAGAAGAGTCATGAATTCTTCTGCACTAAGCTTTCTTTATAGTCTAACTCTCACATCCATACATAACCACTGGAAAAACCATAGCTTTGACTAGATGGACTATTGTTGGCAGTGTAATATCTTGCTTTTTAACATGCTGTCTAGGTTGGTCATAACTTTCCTTCCAAGGAGCAAGCGTCTTTTAATTTCATGGCTGCAGTCACCATCTCCAGTGATTTTGGAGCCCCCCAAAAAACAGTCTGTCACTGTTTTTACTGTTTTCCCATCTATTTGCCATGAAGTGATGGAACCAGATGCCATGATCTTATTTTTCTGAATGCTGAGTTTTAAGCCAACTTTTTCACTCTCCTCTTTCATTTTCAGCAAGTCTTTTAGTTCCTCTTCACTTTCTGCCATAACGGTGGTGTCATCTGCATATCTGAGGTTATTGATATTTCTCCCAGCAATCTTGATTCCAGCTTGTGCTTCATCCAGCCTAGCATTTCTCATGATGTACTCTGCATAGAAGTTAAATAAGCAGGGTGACAGTATATAGCCTTGTCACCTTTCCTTTCCCTATTTGGAACCAGTCTGTTGTTCCAAGTCCAGCTGTAACTGTTGCTTCCTGACCTGCATACAGATTTCTCAAGAGGCAGGTCAGGTGGTCTGGTATTCCCATCTCTTTCAGAATTTTCCAGAGTTTGTTGTGGTCCACACAGTCAAAGTCTTTGCTATAGTCAATAAAGCAGAAGTAGATATTTTTCTGGAACTCTCTTGCTTTTTTGATGATCCAGCAGATGTTGGCAATTTGATCTCTGGTTTCCCTTCCTTTTCTAAATTCAGCTGGAACATCTGGAAGTTCATGGTTCACGTACTGTTGAAGCCTGGCATGAAGAATTTCGAGCACTACTTTACTAGCGTGTGAGATGAGTGCAACTGTGTGGTAGTCTGAGCATTCTTTGGCATTGCCTTTCTTTGGGATTGGAATGAAAACTGACCTTTTCCAGTCCTGTGGCCACTGCTGAGTTTTCCAAATTTGCCGATGCTACTAAAACTCAGACATATCCAGAAACTTAACTTTTCATGGAGGGGAAAGATTAACAGCAAATCTTAGTTTTATGGCTAAGTGAAAGTGCTGCCACAGGCTAGACCCAAAGCAATGAACGTCTGCTGAATATCCATAGGTTGTGCCTGATGTTTTAAAGCACCTTTGTAAAAGAGCTGATTATATTCCTATTTTACAGTCATAGAATGCAATTCACAGAGATTGGAAGGAAAGACTGTAGATCTGCTGTGAGCTAAATACTGTGCTATAGTCACATTTATCTGATCTGGTCCTCACTGAAAGGCTCCTACCAACTCATTTTTCCAGATGAGGAAACTGAAGCTGGACATAGTTAAAGCGGCTGACAAGGGTCAGCTGGTTAACAAGCAGGAGGTAGAATCTCATCTAGAGCAGACCCCAAAGCCTGAGGACTTGACCTTTTGCTAATGAAGCAGACCAGTTGTGAATTGGCAGGTGCACAGCTGGACCTTTACTTGGAACCCAGTGTACCCTACTGGACTGCCTACTGATGGTGTTCACCTCTGAGCAAGCAGCCCCAACTTCCCAGTACCTGCCTTATAATCTAAAGCAGACTGAAATCAGTTACTGAGCAGACATTTCTTTTTTTTTTTTAATCTTGACCATTTTTTTAAGTCTTTATTGAATTTATTACAATATTACTTTTGTTTTTTTGGCTGCGGGATTGAACTTGCACTCCTTGCAATGGAAGGTGAATTCTTAACCACTGGACCACCAGGGAAGTCCCTGAGCAGACATTTCTAACCAGGACAAGAAACAGATTCTCTCCAGGACAATCCCAGGAGCCATGTGCCCTCCCCCCATCCACCTGGCCCCTACATTTTTCTTTCATAAGAGCATATCCTACAAATAGGGTGAGCTCATAGACCACAACCCCTGAACTCAAGCTATATAGTGCCTGATTCTCCCATCTGATTTAAGTTCACAAACCATTCTATATTTTCCAAAGAGGCTTTAAAAAGAGTTCTGATAAGACACTATCACTATTAATATTTCACTTGTATTGGTCAATAGTTTGCCTGCTGCCTCTGGGACTAAGTGCATATTTGTTTTTTTTGTTTTTTTTTTTAGGTTATTTATTTATTTTTGGCTACACTGGGTCTTCATTGCCTTTTTTTTTTTTAATACTTTATTCTACTCTACAATACTGTATTGGTTTTGCCATACATTGACATGAATCAGCCACAGGTGTACATGATCTCCCAATGCCGAAGCCTCCTCCCACCTCCTACCCCACATCATCTCCCCAGATCATCCCGTACGCCAACCCCAAGCATCCCGTATCCTGTATTGAACATAGACTGGTGCTTCATTTCTTATATGATAGTATACATGTTTCAGTGCCATTCTCCCAAATCACTAAGTGCATATTTGTACACATAGCAGGCAGAGCCCATTAAACCTGGCCCCATTTCATCTTCCCTTTCCAGCTGCCATCCAAGCTTACACCCTAGATGTTCTGGTCACAATGGCCTTTCTGCCATCCCAAAACAAACGCAATTCCATGACTATTCAGCCCTACATAACTATGACTTTAAGTCACATGACCAGGAATGTCCTTTCAACCTTAACCAAATGACCAAGTTCCAGCCTCAATTCTCATACTGTCTCCACCTCCTGAAGCAAATTAATGTCATTCTCCTCTGCGTTTTCCACTCACCCTGCACACCCTGCCACTGCAGGCCTGAATTCCCTGAGGGCAACACTCTCGGGGGATGGGCCACAGTATCACACTGGAACAGCATGGTTTCCAAAACTCTGCTAGCTAATGCAGAAATCCATCCAATGGGATCACAAGCTCCAACCCCACAGTTCAGCAGGAGACTGTTCAGTACATGGCTGGAAGATGCTCAAGGGAGAGAGACAGAGAGCTACAGCATTGGCTAGCACCTGCTAGAAACAAATAAACCCATCCTAGAAATCAAGGCTACAATTTGAGTAAATGTATAAGTCAAGCCTGCGTTAGTAATCAGGATGTCACAGGAAAAAGACACTGCCCACAGGCTGTCAGGACTGCGATGAGTAACCTGTGTGATCTACGGAGCAGGGTCCAGGCTGGACCAAGCGCTACATTCCTCGGCCTTCAGGCTGACCACGACTCCTCTGATGCAAAACAACTGGAGAGTATCAAAATCCATGGTATACTCTTTTAAGTTAATTGCTCATAATCTTTCTGACACCTTCATAAAATCCTCACTTAACCCTTTCAAGAACTGTTAAACACAGATTAGGTGAACTGCGGCATTTTGGTAACCCCCAAAGTGAAAAGTTAAGGAAGAAGCACTCCTCTCCCATTTAAATAAAACAAATCTAAAACAGTACTTATCAAATGTTAAAATTGTATCTTTCCTGAAAACTCAAAGATCCTCAAAAACCAAACCAAGATATTTATGCCTTCCCATTACTCATGTTTGGCATACTGCAGGGCCAGGGCATCACCTGAATGAACGAATGATTGATACTTTTACTACAGAAGCAAGTAAGCTCTGCTGTTAGCCAAGCCAGCCCTAATAGTTCATTCAGGGAAGAGAAGGCCTGAAACAGGCAAGGGATCTGCCAAAGGGCATCCAGGGAGGGAGTGACAAAGCCACAACTAGCACTCAGGTCTTCTTACTTGGTCTGTCCCCTTTCCATTCCTGCTGGATCACGTTACTCCTGTTGCACAAAGGAAACAACTCTTGAACCAAGGGCTTCTTGGGCGAGTAAATTTAATAAGCAAGCAGCTGAACAGACGGAGAAAACATGGTTACCAGATGGCCACAGGTCAAAGAAACCATGGATGCATTAGTACCACTTGGAAGTCTTAATTTAAAACAGCCCTTACATCCTTCGCTCTAAAGCCCGAGAACCCTTTACCCTAAGATGAGAAGTGCTTTAAAGTATAAACTTCAGGCACAAATCGGGTCAAAGCAAGCAGAAAAAAAACCTAGAACTGTATTATACAAAAATCTTTTTCTTCCAACTCTATTTTGAGTCATCTGAGGAATTTGGCTATTCCTATGAGAATCATGCCCACAACATTTGGATTTACTCCAATTCTTAAGATGCCAAACTAATTTTTACACGCAAAAAAAAAAAAAAAAAAAAAAAGAAAGAAAGAAAGAAAGAAAGAAAAAAAAAGGTGTCTGCCCAGAATTCCACCCGCGGGATCTCCACAGTGACTCTGAGGTTATCTACAAACTGAGGGAAATGGTGGCTAAGCCCTGCACTAAGCAAAACTTCATTCTGCAAAAGGCCATCCTGTCCTCTTAAGGCCTCGTCTGGCCTCCGCCGACTCTGCTCTGGTTTAGGAACATGGGGATCAGCACTGTCACACCACGGGGCCCTGCCCCACCTTCCACGGACTTTATTCCGCCCTGAATCCCCAGCGCCCGCCGCCAGCACCTGGCAGGGGGAGCGCTCCACACACGTTTTAAAAATCGAATGAATGAACTTCAACTCTAAGTATTTTTAATTTGTGAGTCGAAAAAGTTTGCTTTTGTCTTATAATTGGACATCATCTATACACATTCACACTTTCTCCTACCTCCATATTTAAGTGCCTCCTCCAAGCAAAAATGCAGTGACACGTTCCGTCTTCCCACTCTCTTAAGACGCCCATGCCCACCTGAGTGTTCGCCGTTGACCCCGATGATCTTGGGAAGTGGTTTAGCGGCGGCTAACCACCGGCTCCGCCGCCAGCGGGCGGAAGGTGACGGCCACCAGGGGCCCCGCGCCTCGGGAGGAGCCGGGCGCCCCCAGCCGGGTCTCGCAAACAAAGGCCGAGGGGGAGGGGAGAGCAGGGGGCTGAGGGGCCGCAGGGGGTGAGGGGCCGCGGGCGGCGGGTAGTGGACCGGGCGCAGCTGGGTACTCACAGCGGTCTCGTCGCGGTACACGTCGGGGTACTGGAAGGACAGCATGGCCGGGGACGCGCAGGGGCGGCGTGGGCTCTGGGGCGGACGCGAGCGGGCCGCGGGGCGAGGCGGGTGCCGGGAAGGCGACGGGGGCGACGGGCTGCTCTCGACCGGGACTCTCGGCCGGGACTCAGGACCGGACCGGCAGCGCGGCGGCGAGGACGTGCGGGAAGCAGGAAGCAGCTGTCGGCGAGGCCCGGAGCTCCTCCCCGGCGGGCGGGCCCAGCGGCGGCGGCGGCGGCAAGAGGGAGCGGGCTGCGCCGTGCGTGCGCAAGGCCGGGCGACAGCTCCCTCTGCAGGAGCACCGGCCGCGCCCGCGCCGCCGCCCGGGCCCACGCCTGGATCACCGAGCGGAGGGTCCCCGCCAGGCCAGCGGGGCCACGGCGCTCAGCACGCGCCGGAGAGGGACCCGCGCGGGCCGGGGACACGCCCAACACGCCGGCCAGCCCGCGCGCCGGGCACACGTGCGATCACGCCTGCGGGGCCACCACGCCTCCCGGCCCCTCCCGTCGTCCCCGAAGTCCCCCTGCTGGCCGCTTCACCATTGCAGCGCTCGCCGGACTTTGCCTCAAGCCGAACGAATCGCGGGGTGTGCTTATTCGGTTCTCTCATCGGATTGAAAATTCCTGTTCTAGGACTGGGTAGGAGCAGCGAAAAGAGACCTAGCCTCCCCAGCCTTGAGCACGGAGGTTCTTGAGGTGACCTAATTTCCACCGCCTGTAACCCTGGACTTGGAAGGGCAGTAATAATGGATCGTGAGGACTAAGAAGGAAACACCACCCTGTATCCTCAACACCCCTGATGGGCGCTGTGTGATTGGGCAGCTGGATTATTTAGGTGCTATGAGGTGTGAGTAGGACAACTGATGAGTCCTTGGGCTCCCCGGGTGTCTCAGTCCTAAAGAACCCGCCTGTCAATGCAGAAGAGGCAGGTTCAGTCCCTGGGTTGGAAAGATCCCTTGGACAAGGAAATGGCAACCCACTCCAGTATTCTTGCCTGGAAAATCCCATGGACAGAGGAACCTGGCAGGCTGCAGTCCATGACGGTCGCAAAGAATCCAGTGCGACTGAGCAGCACACATGTCTCAAATTTACCACTTGAGAAGGGACCAAGGTGGGAGGATTGAAAATCATCTACGGTTTTTTTGTTCATCCTTCTGGTTCTTTTATCAGCTTGTCTTTTCTGCTAATGTGTTTGTTTATTGAACATCTTTTATTTGGGAGTGGGGGCAGGGCAGGAGGTATTAGATGCTTAACCTCAAACCCATGATATTTTACAGTTATATTTATTCATCCTTGGGCTAGTGATTTGTGTTCTGGCCTCGCTTTCTGAACAACCAGGAGAAAGCTTTACAGCTCTGGTTTCAGAGGCTGATGGCTTCCCTGGAAGTCCCTTGTGCCGTGGGAATAAGTAGCCTGCCAGGCTCCTCTGTCCAGAATCTGTTAAGACTGATGCCTCTGGCGTTTGCCCAATAACCCATCCTTTAATTTGACTCTGGTTTCCAGGTAACTAACTATACTGACTGATGGAAGTGCAGTCAGTGATTTCCAACTACTTTCCCCCAAAGATTTATGTTATATTTTCCAGTGTGACTCTTAATGAAAGTCTTATATTCTTGTGTATAGCTAATCTCCACAAAGCATCATAAAGTGTGCAATATTAATAGCACCTAGAATAAGAGTGAGGTTCTCTTCTTGGGCCTACCACTAACTGTTTCACTGGCTTTAAATGAGTCCTTACATCATCACTATTTTTAAGTTACAACAGGAGAGAGTTGGATCATATGGTTTCCAAGAATTCTGAGATTCTTTCATTCTAATCAGGAACTCAAGGGAAGTTGTAGGAGCCTCAAAACTAACCCTAGAATTAAGAATGAAATTGCCATTCACTGGAGAGTGCTGTCCGTACCTTGAGGACAGATGGAGGTGAGAGTGGGAAGCAAGACAGTAATTGTTGGTCTACCGAAAGGACTTTCTCTGTAGCTTTCTTCTGTTTCAAACCATCCACCAGCACAGATTTGGCTGAGAGCCCATTGCTGGGCCTGAGGTTCTTCCTAAATTCATAGATCTGATCTTTTTTAGGAACGGTAGCTGTTCCCTTCCAATACCCTTCTCTCAATATAGCTGTGTGTTTAGCAGGTTATGTGAGGTGTCTGGAATTACAGCTGTGAAGTCTCTGCTCCCCCCTCCCCTTCTCAGCCTAATGCCTAACTGAGTTAAATACCAGAATGGGAGGACAGGGCTGAATTAAATCCAGATTAAAAACTGGAGCAGAAAGAGTGGATCAAGAGTGAATTTTTTATTCATTTTTCCACTTCAGCTTATGGAACTTATACCATTTCTAATGAGGTTCCCAAGTTAGTTGTGTTTCCAAGTCAGGAGAAATCTTGTTTCCTCTTCTGTTATTAGGAGAAAAATCAGGTGTGGCCCCTACGTGTAAAATCAACTTGTTTCGTTTAAGTAAAGAAATCTGAAATGATCTATTCATCTGTTTTAAATTTAGGACTTAATATCTTTTGCTGCTGCTGCTGCAAAGTCACTTCAGTTGTGTCTGACTCTGTGCGACCCCAGAGATGGCAGCCCACCAGGCTCCCCCGTCCCTGGGATTCTCCAGGCAAGAACACTAGAGTGGGTTGCCATTTCCCTCTCCAATGCAGGCAAGTGAGAAATGAGAGTGAAGTCCCCCAGTCATGTCCGACTCCCAGCAACCCCATGGACTGCAGCCCACCAGTCTCCTCCGTCCATGGGATTTTTCAGGGATTTTCCAATGGAGTGGGGTGCCATTGCTTTTTAGCAAATGCATAATATGCATTACAAAAAATGTGTCTGTTCCAGATTCTTGACTATAAAATTAGAGATAGATTAGGGAAGAACAGAGAGGAAAAGAAAATGAGATAGACAAAGCAGAATGGAGAGACAGCATCCCACATTTGATGTGATCAAGAAAGGTAAAAAAAAAAAAGGCACAAAAAGATAATATGGAGACACAATAAACACAGGGCCACACGTGGAAAACCAGCACTGGACACAGTCTTGCACAGAAGAAACCTCATTGTATGGCGTTTAGAACAGTAATGTTAAAAATTTTAAGTTTCCTTGGAACTTTTACAAATCTTGAGTAGTAATGATGGACCTGCTGGTGGTTTTGTCACTAACTGACAATAAGCAGTGTCTCTGGCCTGACCACAAGAGCTTGTCTGCCCTGTTCAGCGTCTTTCAGCCTCTCTGGGCTTACTGAGTAGCAACCAGACTATTTTCCCATTTGCTACTGCTTCTCTCAGGCACTCCTTACAGGTGTGACCTTAAATTAGTTAATTCTGAAGAATTAAATCTACATTCAAGTTCACCGTGCTAGTCTTACTTGACATTTATAGTTTAACAATTTCATTGCAGGCTGCAGCATAATGGCCTCTAATAAAGAATTAATGCTGACTTACTTCACCCTGTATAACAGGCTCTAGGTTCATGCACTTCACTAGAATTGTTTCAAATTCATTCTCTTTTATGGCTGAATAATATTGTATATATATGTACCATACATAATATTGTATATATATGTACCATACATAATATTGTATATATGTACATTGTATATATGTACCATATCTTCTTTACCCATTCATCTGCCGATGGACATCTAGGTTGCTTCCATGTCCTGGCTATTGTAAACAGTGCTGCTATGAACATTGGGGTACATATGTTTTTTTCTATTATGGTTTTTTCAGGGTATATGCCCAGAAGTGGGGTTGCTGTGTCATATAATAGATACTTGTATTGTTGTATGGCAGAAACCAACACAACATTGTAAAAATTAAATATATATATATATGTATATTTAAAAAGAATTAGTGCTGGGAAACACAGTCTTCAGCTCATAACTCTCTGTACCTTTGGAGATTCAGGGTCCTATAACCTAAAGAGTTTGGTACCCAGCTGGTTCATGTGTTGCCTCATCCCCTAGAACAGTCTAAGGTCTTGAAGCCCTGTCTTGCTGATAGCTCACATTCCATTGAAAGGTAGCTGACAGAATTTCTGACTCTGTGCTGGCCTAATAGATACTTGTATTGTTGTATGGCAGAAACCAACACAACATTGTAAAAATTAAATATATATATATATGTATATTTAAAAAGAATTAGTGCTGGGAAACACAGTCTTCAGCTCATAACTCTCTGTACCTTTGGAGATTCAGGGTCCTATAACCTAAAGAGTTTGGTACCCAGCTGGTTCATGTGTTGCCTCATCCCCTAGAACAGTCTAAGGTCTTGAAGCCCTGTCTTGCTGATAGCTCACATTCCATTGAAAGGTAGCTGACAGAATTTCTGACTCTGTGCTGGCCTTAACATTTTCTTCCTTTCTTGTGGGGAGGAGGGGGAAAGGAAACACTTCATTGTTTTTATAGAAGTACTACATGGAGACTTCTAGCTTGGACCATAAGGCAGACTAAATAGTTTCTGCTCAACAAAAAATTGTGAATGTATCGCCAGGCTCCTAGGGAAACACTGCTCACTCCCTCCAAACAGACTGGACGTTACAAAAAAAAAAAAAAAGTGAAATCAGGAGTGAGATGCAATAGAGTCACCAGGATAAAGACCTCCAAGGGGCATCATGTACATTGCATTCTGTGTATATGTTACCCTCTGGATTTGTGCAACTTAGTTTCCATGTACACACTCCAGGAAGACTGCCCTCAAAACCAATAACTATATCTGAGTTGTCTGTTACAAGGGGTCATCTTTGAAGGAAAGCATCCTAATGTAGAGGCTTCCAAGGTGGCTCAGTGGTAAAGAGTCTACCTGCCAATGCAGGAGACTCAGGTTTGATCCATGGGTTGGAAAGATCCCCTGGAAGAGGAAACAGCAAATGGCAACCTACTCTAGTGTTCTTGCCTGAGAAATCCTGTGGACAAAGGAGCCTGGCAGGCTACAGTCCATGGGGTTTCAAAAGAGTCAGACAAGACTTGGCACCGAGCTACCTGGCAACTAACAACAACATCCTAATGTAGGCCCAGAGGTTTCTACTGATTAATCCAATCACAGCTTAACTCACAATCACAGATCATGCAAGGAAACAATATTGGGTTTAATCTGTTAGCATTTTGGAACATTTTCACACTCCTCTGAAATTCTCTTCATTGCGAGAGGCTGTGAGTCCGAAAACTATATTTCCAAAATGTCCTTGTCAACTGGATCTGGCTAGGTTCTAAAGAGGTAGGAGGGGAGGGACTACCTTTCTCTTTTTATCTAGATGCTGCAAGCACCTGCAGGTCACAGCCGCAGCACAGCTGGATCTGAGGAAGGGAACCTTCCCCTAAAGGGTCAGCAGCAAATTTTTTCATTTCAAACACACTGTGGACTCCAGGCTCTTGTGTCGTCTGTAGGAGTGCAGGCTGTGGGCTTCCTGTGGAGGAGTGGAAGCGTGAGTGCTGGTAAGGCTGGTATTGGTAGCATCAGGGGGTCTGCCACCACTTCACCCTTTGTTCCGCCACCCTTAGGAGAAAGAGTTGCTCAGGACAGTGATTAATCTCTAGGTAACATCACCTTTCCTTTTCAGTCTTTCGGGCCCAACCTACTTGTATAACAAATTGCTTGTATTAAACTCCCCATTTGAAGTATCTAGCATGATTATTTTTTTCTACCTAGACATTTTAAAAAATAAGGGTAAGAATAATTATAGACTCTGAGGGTTTTAGGTATTGGGAAGATCAAATACATAATATAGAATGCCAAGATATGAAGTGCTTCCAGAAAAAAAAATGCCATCCCTGGAATAGTGAGTTGTAAGCAAATATTAAAATGACCAACTGGATTTGGAAAAAATAAAATATAACTTACAGAAAGGAAAAATGATTTGGTGAAATTAAAAAGACATAGACTAAATATTGAATTAGAAAGTTAATGAACTGAAAGGTAGTTCTGAAGAAATGACACTGAATGCAACACAGAGAGACAAAGAGGTAGAAAATGTGAAAGAAAAGGACAAATAGTAAATATAGAGAAAGTAGAAAAGCCATTTGATCTTTATGTGTTAAGAGAAAAAATTCCATACTCATTCATGAAAAGAGATCAAGGAAAAGTAGGCATAGAAGAGAATGGCCATAAGAAGATTTCAGTAACTATAAAAAAGAAAAAAGAAATCCCAAAACCCCAACCCCTCAAGCTACAATCATTTAAAATGTGGAAACATTAGAATCATTCCCATATAACCTCAAAATAAGGGTAAACATGTTACAGTCACCACTTCTATTCTGCATTACACTGGGTAATTAGAAAAGAGAAAACAAATCTGTCCTTTTTACATGATATAATTGTTTACTTAGACAACAAAAATTCTGCCAAAAAATTATTTAAAATAATAAGAGAGTTGCTCACTGTGGCTGGATATATGACCCATGTGCCAAAGTCAACTGTGTTTCTAGACACATGAACAAACAAATGGAAAATTTAGTTTTAAAAAGACTCACACTGGGGCGTTTCCCTGGTGGTCCAGTGGTTGGGACTCTGCCTTGCAATGCAGGGGATACAGGTTTGATCCCTGGTGAAGGAACTGACCACGTGCTGCAGAGCAACTGGACCCTGGCACTGCAATTAACACAGCCAAATAAATAGTTTTCTTTCTTTCTTTCTTTTTTAAAAAGCAAGACTCACACTAGCAACAGAAAGTATAAAGTAGCTGGGAATAAATCTGAAAAGAGATGTGTAAGTTTGGACCATAGAAAATTAGAATACCTTCTTTAGGAAAGACAGGAGAGAAAACCTAAATAAATGGAGAAATATCTCATGTTCATGGCTTGCTACATTTAATACTGAAAAGATGTCAACTTTCTTCATGTTGATTTGTAGATATAATGCAACTGTAGTTAAAATCTCAATACTTATTTATATCTTGGTGGAACCTGACAAGCTGATTTTATAGTTTATAGAGAAGAGTGAAAAAGGTAAGAAATGTCAAAACGCTTCTGAGGAAGTAAGGAGGGCTTTTCCTATAAAAAACTAATGTAAAGCTATAGTAAGTGAGATGGTCAATACCAAAATCAGACTGATTGTATTGTTTGCAATTGAAGATGGAGAAACTCTATACAGTCACCAAAAATA
>SJYC01033004.1:0-31314 GCA_006408675.1 Madoqua kirkii | reverse complement strand
TATTCAAAGGCCAAATGTGCCTGTTACTCCAGGTGTTTCTTGACTTCCTACTTTTGCATTCCAGTCCCCTATAATGAAAAGGACATCATTTTTGGGTGTTAGTTGACAAATACAGGAAACTGTGATATATTAGCCTGGTGCTATTGCTATTGTACATTAGCCGAGAATGGAGGAACAACACTGACCTCTGAATGACGTGGTTGTGAACTGCACTGGTCCACTTATATGTGAATGTTTTTCAGTAAACCTATTGGAAAAAATTTGGGATATTTGTGACATTTTGGAAAAACTTCTAGACAAACCATATAGCCTAAAAATATTTTAACAAATTAAAAAGTATGTCATGAATTCATAAATATTGCAGGTAGTATTCTATCCTTACATAGGCATAAGGTAATATTTAAAATAATATTAATAATGTGTTAGTTTTCTTACCATTTTTAAACTTTGCTTTCAAAGAATTACATTACCTTTTAATAGCTGGAGAAACTGCCTGTCATAGCTAGAGAAACCGCCTGTCATAGCTGGAGAAACCGCCTGTTAGTCTATTATAACAAGTAAGTATTTTTATAAAAGATGAAACAATGTTTCCAACACTCTATTATTAATATGACTGTAACACCATATGCTATAAAACTTTTGTAAGTATTCTTTCATTAATGTATAGCCTAGGCTACCTTCAAGCAATCTTACTGCTTATACTAGGCTGCCACATTGCAGCTTTTGTGTTGGTGCATAAATTGTTATACCTGTAAATAAGTATGAATTTCTTTATCACATTATCTTTTCATTTGTGATGTCTAGTGTTAGTAGTAGTTATACTATTTACAGTATTTTGTAGTCTATAACATTGATGTAGGTGCTGACAAACAGGTAATTCGTCTTGCAAACAGATGATGCAAATTTATTGGTATAAATACACTACAGTATTGTAAATTTATTTCCTCTTCTTTATGATTTTCTTAATAACATCTTCTTTGCTCTAACTTCATTGTAAAAATACTGTTAGTAGTAGTTATACTATTTACAGTATTTTGTAGTCTATAACATTGATGTAGGTGCTGACAAACAGGTAATTCGTCTTGCAAACAGATGATGCAAATTTATTGGTATAAATACACTACAGTATTGTAAATTTATTTCCTCTTCTTTATGATTTTCTTAATAACATCTTCTTTGCTCTAACTTCATTGTAAAAATACATATAATATAATACATATAACACATGAAATATGTGTTAATCAGCTATCTATTAATTGTAAGGTTTCATCAGCAGTGTGATGTTAGTAAAGATTTGGGGGGTCAATAGTTATATGTGGATTTTTTATTCTTCAGAATCAATGTCCATAGCCTCTATGTTGTTCAAAGGTCAACTGTATATAATAAAGAGAGTCAGAATAAATGTTTATCTGAGAAGAAAAAATAAAATTGCTTTCCTACCCCATATCATACCAAAATAAACTCCAAAAATAAACCAAACAATAAAAGCACCCCAAAATAAACTCCAAAAGGATTAAAATTTAGATTTCAAAAGTAAAATGTTAAGACTTATAAAAAAATACACAAATTAATTTCTTTCTTAACTGGGGCCAGAAAAAGTTGTGTTAAACATCGCACACTAAAAGGTCATCATAAAGGACACAGTCATTAATTTGACTGCATTAAAATAAAAAGCTTCTTGACATCAAAGGACTTTCTGAAGAGAGTGAAAAACCAAGACACAAACAGAGAAAAGATATTTGCTACACATAAAAATAACTTCCTCTTGGACTGAAAAATGAACAAACAACCCAACAGAAGAAAGGATAAAAGAAAAGTCAGAAGATTAGGGACAGAATGGAAACACACTCAGTCAATAAACACCTGAGCTGAACAATAATATTAATAATCAGAGAAATAGAAATCCAAAATGAAGTCTCATTTTACACCCGAAGGCAATGGCAAGCCACTCCAGTATTCTTGCCTGGAAAATCCCATGGACGGAGGAGCCTGATAGGCTGCAGTCTACAGGGTCGCTACGAGTCAGACAGGACTGAGCAACTTCCTACGAGTCAGACAGGACTGAGCAACTTCCTTTTCACTTCTCATTTTCATGCATTGGAGAAGGAAATGGCAACCCACTCCAGTATTCTTGCCTGGAGAATCCCAGGGACAGGGGAGCCTGGTGGGCTGCCGTCTAGGGGGTCACACAGAGTTGGACACGACAGAAGCGACTTAGCAGCAATTATCAAAATACAAGAATCATGACAGTACTGAATATAGAAGTCTATGTCGACTCTTAAGCAATGTTGGTGGAATGGCCACATAATAAAAACCTCATACTATCATAAAGTATAAAGCAAACAGTAACAGCATTATGAACAGGAACAAATTCACAATGAAGACAGGAGTTTAAAAATATTTCTTAGTAATTAGTAAGCAGAGTCAGTAAAAGCACAAAAGAATTGAACACAATGATTAACACAACTGACATACTGTTTTTCTCTTTCTCCAGAATGTAAATCTTATACTCTGAAAATTAATTAGTAATGATGAATTTTCACTCCTTTGAGAGCCTATTAGCCCTGGGGGATTACTTGCCCAACTAGCCAGTCAGCATCAGTCCTGGGATGCCTCAAGTTAAGCAACCAGTTGTGTGGGGACCCACCCTACACACCAGTGGACCAGTACTAGCTCTGGGCTCCCTCTGCCCCACCCAAGCAGTGCCCAAGGATGCACCCCTGCCTGCCAGGATGCTGGTAGCCTTTGCATGAAGCAGAACCTGGCAGCCAAGTGGCCAAGCCCACCTTCCAGCACACCCACAGCAGACAGCCCCATCACAACAGAAGACCCCATGTAGCCCATACAGGAGAAAGCCCTATAGCATGGAGCTCTCATGGGGTAGAAGGGAATGTGCTGATGGTCCTTGTAGGACATCTATATAAGGCCACTTCCCCAAGACGGAAACATAACCAACCTGCCTAATACACAGAAATAAAAACAGAGTTAGGCAAAATGAGGAGACAGAGGAATATATTCTAAATTAAGAAGCAAGATACAACCAGATGAAGAACTAAGTGAAGTGGAGATAAGCAATTTATACAATAAAGAGTTCAAGGTAATGATCATAAAGCTGCTCAATGAACTTGGGATAAGAAAGGATAAATACAGTGAGAAGTTTAACAGAGTTAGAAAATACAAAGAAGAGCTGAAGAATACAATAACTGAAATTAAAAATATACTAGAAGGAATCAACATAGATTAGATGATACAGAGGAACAGATAGATTTTTATATATATTTGTTGTTGTTTAGTTGCTCAGCTTTATCTGACTCTTTGTGATCCCATTGGCTGTAGCCCACAAGGTTCCTCTGTCCATGGGATTTCCAAGGCAAGAAAATGAGAGTGGGTTGCTGTTTCCTTCTCCAGGGGATCTTTCTGACCCAGAGATGGAACCTGTGTCTACTGCAATGGCAGATGAACTTTTTTATTCCTGAGTTACCTGGGACGCCCTTTTATATAATAAATGGTGCTAGAACATGAAGCATAACAAATGCTGCTAAAACAGCATTTAATGAATGAAGTTCAAAACTTGACTTCATAAGTGAAGTCAAGAGGGACTTAGGAAGCATTACTACAAACAAAGCTAGTGAAGGTGATAGAATTCTAGTTGAGCTATTTCAAATCCTAAAAGATGATGCTGTTCAAATGCTGCACTCAATATGCCAGCAAGTTTGGAAAACTCAGCAGTGGCCACAGGACTGGAAAAGGTCAGTTTCCATTCCAATCCCAAAGAAGGGCAGTGCCCAAGAATGTTCAAACTACTGCACAAACGCACTCACTTCACATGCTAGCAAGGTAATGCTCAAAATCCTTCAAATTAGGCTTCAACAGTATGTGAACCGAGAACTTTCAGAACTTCCAAGCTGTGTTTAGAAGAGCCATAGGAACCAGTGATCAAATTGCCAACATCTGTTGGATCATAGAAAAAGCAAGAGAATACCAGAAAAAAACATTTACTTCTGCTTCAGTGACTACACTAAACCCTTTGACTATGTGGATCACAACAAACTGTGGAAATTTTTTAAAGAAATAGGAATATCAGACCACTTAACCTGCCTCCTGAGAAACCTGTAAGTGGGTCAAGAAGCAGTAGTTAGAACCGGACATGGAACAACAGACTGGTTCCAAATTGGGAAAGGAGTATGACAAGAGTGAATATTGTCACCCTGCTTATTTCATTTATATACAGAGTATATCATATGAAATGCTGGGCTGGTTGTATAACAAACTGGAAGCAAGATTGCTGGGAGAAATATCAACAACCTCTGATATGCAGATGATACTCTAATGACAGAAAGAGAGGAGGAACTAAAGAGCCTCTTGATGAAGGTGAAGAGGAGGGTGAAAAAACTGGTTTAAAACTCAACATTCAAAAAACTAAGACCATGGCATCCAGTCCCAATCACTTCATGGCAAACAGATGGGGAGAAAATGGAAACAGTGACAGACTTTATTTTCTTGGGATTCAAAATCACTGTGGACAGTGACTGCAGCCATGAAATTCAAAGACACTTGCTCCTCGAAAGAAAAGCTATGACAAAGCTAGATAGCATATTAAAATGCAGAGACATCACTTTGCCAGCAGCGGTCTATATAGTTAAAGCTATGGTTTTTGTGGTAGTCATATATAGATGTGAGAGTTGAACCATAAAGAAGGCAGAGCACCAAAGAATTGATGCTTTTGAACTGTGGTGCTGGAGAAGACTCTTGAGAGTTCCTTGGACAGCAAGGAGATCTAACCAATCTGTCCCAAAGGAAATCAACCCTGAATATTCACTGGAAGGACTAATGCTGAAGCTGAAGCTCCAATGTTTTGGTCACCTGATGCAAAGAACTGACTCATTGGAAAAGACCCTGATGCTGGGAAAGATCGAGGGCAGGAGGAGAAGAGGTGACAGAGGATGAAATGATTGGATGGCACCATTGACTCAATGAACATGAGTTTGAGCAAACTCTGGGAGAAAGAGAAAGACAGGGAAGCCTGGCATGCTGTAGTCCATGGGGTCACAATGAGTCAGACACAACTGAGTGACTGAATAACAAACAACATAAAATTATGTCTTAATATAGAAATTTTAAATGTGGACTTATAGCTGATATTATACGTATAAATAAATTGCAGGTAGATTAAAGGAAGTAGGTCACTCAGTTGTATCTGACTCTTTGCGATGCTGTGGACTATAGCCCACTAGACTCTTCTGTTCATGGAATTCTCCGAGCAAGAATACTGGAGCAGGTAGCCATTCCCTTCTCCAGGGAATCTTTCCAACCCAGGGATCGAACCCAGGTCCCCTGCAATGCAGGCAGCTTCTTTACCATCTGAGCAACCAGGGAAGCACGAGATGGGTAGCTTATTCCTTTTCCGGGAGATCTTCCCAGCCCTGAAATCTGAACCGGGGGTCTCCTGCATGCAGGCAGATTCTTTACTGGCTGAGCTACCAGGTAAGCCAGGTAGATTAAAAACCTACCACAAAGAAAGAGTAGTAAACTTTTAAGACAGAACAGGGGAAAAAATCCTCTTGGGAGTTTTAGGATGGAGATGGATTTCTTAAACAGAAACTATAAAGGAAAAGAATGATAATTCTAGCTACATTAAGAACCTCATTCATCAAAATACATCATAAAGAGAGTGAAAGGAAAAGTCTACGTTAAAGACAATCATATCTATATCACATATAACTGTCAACATCTAGCATGCCGAATATATTTTAAAAATTCTGAGAAATCAACAAGAGCTCATTTATCAGCTCAGTGGAAAAAGGACGAAAGAGTTAAACAGGCCCTTCATAAAGGAAGAAATCCAAATCACCTATTAACACATGGAATGGTGCTTTACTAGTAATTACATAAATCAAATTAAAACTACAGTGAGGAACTATGAAAAACCCAATAGATTAGAAAACTTAATTCTGAAAGTATCGACTATGAGAGAGAATAAAGAGCAAAGGAAATGCCGCTCAGGTACTATTGATAACATAGAGGGGCTGAGGGTGGTGGCGGGGCAGAGCACAGATTTATAAAGACATTTTGGAAAACAGTTCTGCTTTTCCTGTTAAAGGTGAACATGCATATGCCCTACCACTGGCGATTCCATTAAATTTCCAATAACACTCTCCACTCTTTGGAGAAATGTGTACATATATACCAGGATTCATGTATAAGAATGTTTGTAGTGGTATTTGAGCATAATAGCACCTAGAAACAAAAAATATGTCCATTACCAATAGATTGAATAAACTTTGGTGTACACATACAGTGGCTTATATAATAACATATTATTTTAAAATAAATTTAACACCACAACTAGAGAGTAGCCCCCACTTGCCACAACTGGAGAAAAGCCCACCCTCAGGAACCAAGACTCAGCATAGCCAAAAGTGAAATAAAATTTTAAAAAATTAATATTTGACTTTCACAAAAGAAAAAAATTGAAGTAAAACTGATGGGATTGTGGGAACACAGGTAGACATTTCTTTAAAATGAGAAATATTAGTTCTCAAACAGCCCTTTGAAATTAAGGGGGTAATATAAAAAAAATGAAAGGACCTGCACGTTTCCTTCTCTACCATTTTTGTAGAGGCAGCATTTGAATAAATAACTCATTGTACTTTAGAAAATCAAGATGCCATAGTCTTTTATAGAGTGTGTGTGTGGCAGGGGTGATGGTGGGGGGCTTCCTCGGTGACTCAGTGGTAAAAAATCTGCCTGTCAATGCAGGAGACATAAGAGACCTGGGTTCAATCCCTGGGTTGGGAAGATCCCCCTGGAGGAGGAGATGGCAGTCCCTTCCAGTATTCTTTCCTGGAGAGTCCCTTGGAGAGAGGAATCTGGTGGGCTACAGTCCACGGGGTCACAAAGAGACTTTACACACATGACATTTGTGTTCTTAATTGCAAGAGTAAATCTGACAGTATTTATTGGTTTTTTAATTCTCCATCCATTCAACTGAAAGTCACAATGGAAACTGATGGCTTTAAACTCATATTTAACTGATCTTGAATTTCCTGGCATAACCCTGGCATCAAAGACACAAATGGCCTAAGGCTACTCTTTGGGGTTGTTTTGTCAACTTTCTTGTCCGCAGAGGGCATCTCTTCACCAGATGGCCTGCTAAGCTGTGGCCAGCTCAGTTTCCTTTGTTGAGCTTTGAGGACCAGAGACTGACCTGACTGTCACATAAGCATAGAGAAGGAGTGGAGCCCTCCTCTGGGCCAGTAAGTACCCCTCAGGTGGAACTGAGTGGTGCTCAAACTGCAAAGCCACTCTATGGGATCAAAATCCAACAATAGGTTTTGAATTTGAGCCTGCCAAATCTGAGTGATCTAAAGGCAGACATCAAAGTGAGGGCCGTGCATAGCAACAGACACCCAGAGTCTGGGGCCAGGGAAATCAGAGCTTGTCTGAGTCTGAGGTTTAGAAGAGGATAAAGAGAGGGGCAGCAGGGCCTTGAAGAAGTTCCTGCGTGATGGATTACTGCTCATGGTACCTGGAGAATTCACAACCAGCTGTGTGGTTTATTTAAGGGCCAGCAAGAAAGTAGGGCAGGAATGTCTCCACAAGATATAAAAGTTCAGGGGTGAAGCACTAATAAGCATGCCGATTGCAGATTTTATAAATAGTATTCCATTAAGCTGCCAGTAGGAAAGCTATGGAACAGTGGCTCGGAGCCTCAGGATGTCTTTGTGCATTTCTTTTTAAGAGCTACCAGCAGTCCAGGGAAGCTTCTGAGTTTCTGCGAGAGTTCCTGTGGCCCCTCTCAAAGCTTTCTATCCACAGAGTCCAATGACAGCAAGTCTGGATGCTCCCAGGACCTCTTTGCACATCTTAGACTGGGTACTGGGCTCAAAAATAATCTTTAATAGTACATAGAGCTCACTTGTCTTCCCTTTCCAATCCATCTATGGGGGCTCAAACCACCTGAATCTCTGGTAACACATGAACTTCTTTTGGGTAGAAGCCTAATGATATGGAATCTAGTGGGTAAAGAAGAAAGCAATGTCTCTTCCCACTTTGGGGCAAGGGAAGATATTCTCCCATCCAGGTGGCTGGCAGTAAGCGACAGGTAAGGGTTTTCTGAGGTCTAAGACTAATCTCCTGCCATGCCTATGTCTAGAAGGAATGTGCAGGAAAGAGCACAGTGTCAGATTCTCACTTGGGCCTTAAGGACCTGGGGTGCCAGTTGCAGATTCTTGGAAGGATGTCTGAGGCACCATTTGTTGTCCTTTTCTCCTGTCTCTGGCATTAGAAACAGGCTAACTGTCCATATTCTTTAAGTAGAGACCAATTCTAATCGTCACACCTCTACAGTCTACTCATCAGTAGTCTGGACTCAATTCTGATGGTTTCTTTCATCAAGGCATCCCCAATTTCACCAGCAATCCCCTACTCCTTATTCACAAACAGGCTCTGATTCATACTCATACCTACCAAACTCTCCTAAGCCCCGGCCACCGATGTTTCAAAGTTCACTACTCTGCCCTCTGCTGGCCTGACTCACAATTCGTAGCTCTGCTTTTCAAGCTCTTAGCTGGGGATGTTTCCAATTCATAGAGAACTTGGAAATGCTTATACTATGGTACAGTCTCTAAAACTGTTGCATGAGGCTCTTGGGAGACTTCCCTTCTTAAATCTGCTCACCTGCTCATGGGTTAAAACCCTCCGGGGACATTTTCTTCTAAGGCCAATTTCTGAGACTATATTTTAAGCTACCGATCCTCTCTTGGTTCTCAAGTACATTGTCCAATAGTTTTACCCGGATCCTCAAGTGAAGTTAGATGTCCCTTCCTGACGTACTAAACCCTGGAAGTTTGCAGTGGTACCGATTGCTTCAGGTCTATCCTGATTAAGACGATTTCCATGAAAATGCATGTGCATACCACCTACAACTGCCAAGAGCACTCATCACTTACCCTGTGTATCTAGCCCAGGACTGCCCACCTTCAATTTGCTCTAGAGAGAGTGTACAACTATTAAAAAGATATATTATCTATTATAAGGCTGGGCTTCCTAGGTAGCTCAGCTGGTAAAGAATCTGCCTGCAATGTGGGAGACCCCAGTTTGATTCCTAGGTTGGAAAGAGTCCCTGGAAAAGGGCTAGGCTACCCACTCCAGTATTCTTGGGCTTCCCTGGTGGCTCAGACAGTAAAGAATCCGTCTGCAATGCGGGAGACCTGAGTTCAATCCCTGGGTTGGGAAGATCCCCTGGAGGAGGGCATGGCAACACACTCCAGTATTCTTGCCTAAAGAATTCCCATGGACAGAGGAGCCTGGGAGGCTACAGTTCATGGGGTCACAAAGAGTCAGCCATGACTGAGCAACTAAGCACAGCACAGCATTATAAGACTATCTCATGTCACAATACATGTAAACATATGGTGTGTTTCTGAAAGTTTACCTGGAAACTCAAGATTTGCCATAACAATTAAAAACCTTAACAGGATTTTTTTGTTTGTTTCCTATCCTTAGCTCTTCAGAATCCATTCTCCTGAAATACTTGAGTATGTGTGTGTACGTGTGTGCGCGTGTGTGTGTGTGTGTGTGTGTGTGTGTATACCCATTCCATCACTGAAATCAGCTTCTAACAGATTTTCACAAGTCTAAGAATTCCTGATCAGATTTTTATTTGTCGGTCTATAGGATTTGACAAGCCACTAAAATCTTCCATATTTCAAATTAACACTTTAGCCACGATTCTAAACTTGTTGCTCTATTTAACTAAAGTATTTCTTTTGCGTTTGCGTCAGTTACTAGGGACATCCAGTCCTCACATATATTTGTTTCAATTTTTGCATTGATCTTGCTGGAATTTTTCCAGTTATCACTTAGGAGAAGTTTTACTTCTTACACATACAGAAGCACAACCAGGAAAATGGATAAAAGTCACTTTTAGGATAAAATGCAAATATTGGGTCAGGCAGCAAATTTTTGCTGACATTTCTCCTTCAAATAATAAAACATAAATCTTTCTCAAATAAGATTATTAGTTAGATATGTGCAGGCAACTGAATTAAGCAATGGAATTATAAAAATTATCCAATATGTTCTCTTGTTTTCAAACATTATTTCAGATTGTATATTAGGATTTTGATGGCCACTTCACAAGTTTTTCATTTAATAAATATTTGTTGACTGCTGTCACATTCTGGGCACCATGCAAGAATATGGAGATTCACAAATCTACCTGACTTCAGGCTATACTACAAAGCCACAGTCATCAAGACAGTATGGTACTGGCAGAAAGACAGAAATATAGATCAATAGAACAAAATAAAAAGCCCAGAGATAAATCCACACACCTAAGGACACCTTATCTTCGACAAAGGAGGCAAGAATATACAATGGATTAAAGACAATCTCTAACAAGTGGTGCTGGGAAAACTGGTCAACCACTTGTAAAAGAATGAAACTAGAACACTTTCTAACACCGTACACAAAAATAAACTCAAAATAGATTAAAAATCTAAACATAAGACCAGAAACTATAAAACTCCTAGAGGAGAACATCGGCACTCTCTGACATAAATCACAGCAGGATCCTCTATGACCCGCCTCCCAGAATACTGGAAATAAAAGCAAAAATAAACAAATGGTATCTAATTAAAAGTAAAAGCTTCTGCACAACAAAGGAAACTATAAGCAAGGTGAAAAAACAGCCTTGGAATGGGAGAAAATAATAGCAAATGAAGCAACTGACAAACAACTAATCTCAAAAATATACAAGCAACTCACGCAGCTCAATTCCAGAAAAATAAATGACCCAATCAAAAAATGGGCCAAAGAACTAAATAGACATTTGTCCAAAGAAGACATACAGATGGCTAACAAACACATGAAAAGATGCTCAACATCACTCATTATCAGAGAAATGCAAATCAAGACCACAATGAGGTACCATTTCACACCAGTCAGAATGGCTGTGATCCAAAAGTCTACAAGCAATAAATGCTGGAGAGGGTGTGGAGAAAAGGGAACCCTCTTTACACATGAAAAGATGCTCAACATCACTCATTATCAGAGAAATGCAAATCAAGACCACAATGAGGTACCATTTCACACCAGTCAGAATGGCTGCGATCCAAAAGTCTACAAGCAATAAATGCTGGAGAGGGTGTGGAGAAAAGGGAACCCTCTTACACTGTTGGTGGGAATGCAAACTAGTACAGCCACTATGGAGAACAGTGGGGATTCCTTGAAAAACTGGAAATAGAACTGCCTTATGACCCAGCAATCCCACTGCTGGGCATATACACCAAGGAAACCAGAACTGAAAGAGACATGTGTACCCCAATGTTCATTGCAGCACTGTTTATAATAGCCAGGACATGGAAGCAACCTAGATGTCCATCAGCAGATGAATGGATAAGAAAGCTGTGGTACATATACACAATGGAGTATTACTCAGTCATTAATAAAAAGGCATTTGAATCAGTTCTAATGAGGAGGATGAAACTGGAGCCGATTATACACAGTGAAGTAAGCCAGAAAGAAAAGCACCAATACAGTATACTGACACATATATATGGAATTTAGAAAGATGGTAATGATAACCCTGTATGCAACACAGCAAAAGAGACACAGATGTATAGAACAGTCTTTTTGGACTCTATGGGAGAGGGAGAGGGTGGTATGATTTGGGAGAATGGAATTGAAACCTGTATAATATCATATATGAAACGAATCGCCAGTCCAGGTTCGATGCAGGATACTGGATGCTTGGAGCTGGTGCACTGGGATGACCCAGAGGGATGGTATGGGGAGGGAGGAGGGAGGGGGTTTAGGATGGGGAACACGTGTATACTTGTGGCAGATTCACGTTGATGTATGGCAAAACCAATACAATACTGTAAAGTAATTAACCTCCAATTAAAATAAATAAATTTATATTAAAAATAAATAAAGTTTCTTTGACAGCAAAAAAAGAAAAAGAATATAAGGACTTATCATTTTCAACCTCTTCAACAAATGTCTCTATAATCTATGGTCACTATAAACAGGCTATGTGTGTACACCCCTGCACATGCCCCATGGCTCCCTAAGCAAGCAAGAGCTGGAAAGTGAGTACTTTCAAACACTGAAAGAAATTACTATCACTATTTTGTTCAGTGATGCCTTACTTTTTCAGAACTCTGATCAGCACATTTGTATTCAGCTGTTAGCACTGCTGAGGTTAAGAAACTCTGCCCTAATCAAGGATTTTAAAGAGTTTGAATTAGAGGATTTAAATAAAGGTCTCTGAAGAGACCCTCTGGAAAGAGCTAAGTATCCCATCCCCCACCCCTCATACAAGAGAAAGAAACACAGAAGCGCATCCCACTGTCCCTGGATGAAAGGAGAGTTTCCGCAAGGTTTCTACTCAGAAATTATAGGTCCCCTGAGCTGTGTGAAGGAGACACAGCAGACCAGTTCCTTATTACTTCTGGAAATTTAAATGCAGCAATGAGTTACCTTGCTGCTCTGATAGCAGGACTGAGTAGGAGGCTATTGCTGTTTTGCGGTAGGACATTTGCTTCACACAGGAAGGCTGCCCATTTCCTGGGGGGCTACATGTCAGAGAGAACAGGTATGGCATGGTTGCAGATCCTGACCAGAAGAATGTAAAGGGGGTCTGGGTTGTGGACGGAGTCAAAAGCAATCACATAAAAATATATTAGTTAAAATTGATGTAGGAAATAGATGGACCCCTGGACTGGACAACTGGTGTTTGTCAATTGGAGTACAACTGAAGCTTTGTTTTCCCTCAGAGATTCCAAGGACGAAGCTAGTAGCAAAAGCTGAGCTTTGTTGGAGTAAAGAGATAACATGCAGAAGTTTCCTGAGATCTAGGAAACTTCCCTGACAGCAAACACGGGCACAGAAAGAGGGGTTGCTGCCCCATGATACGTGATGCCAAGACTCCCACAGGCCTATGGGGGAGAGTCCATCTTAGGAAAAATTTGCACAAGCATATTGGGGAGGGTCCTAGGGCAGGACAGGAGTGAAAATGAAAACAAGATAATTGGGCAAAGATAGACTAAGACTGGAATTCCCTGGTGGCTCAAGTGATTAAAAAAAATCTGCCTGCAGTGTCGGAGACCCAGGTCCAATCCCTGGGTCAGGAAGATCCCCTGGAGAGTGGAATGGCTACCCATTCCAATATTCTTGAAAATTCTTCATGCCTGGAGAATTCCATGGACAGAGGAGCCTGGTGGACTACAGTTCATGGAGTCTCAGAGAATTGGACATGACTGAGCCATTTACACTTTCATTTTTAAACAAAGACTGGGTAGAACTACTCTGTGTAACTGATTTAAATCACCTCTTACTGTAATCTTCCTCATTATGGAGGACACTCACATACTTTCTCTCTGGGTGTATATTTTTGGCTTGATTTTGTCTTAAATAAGCAAATTATGTCTATGTGTGCTCTCCCACATGTTATGCTGTATCTCTGATAATAAAGTTTGTACTTATTTTTGTAGATTTTGCTTCCTTGAGAAATTCATTTCTCACAAGTGGCAAGAGCCAGGGAAACTGTGTTTCTAGTCTCCAGCTGCTGGTAGACTGGCAGCTAGGATTCCTGGTTTTCATCCAGGCCACCTAGGTCTAATTTCTAGGCAGGGAACTAAGATTCAAGACTGCTCACTGCTGTCTCTTCAAGATCAAAGTCAAGTGGAGAGGTAAAAGATTAAAAGAAATTTCTTCAAATAATTAATGAAAGCACCCAATGAAAGAATCAGCTTTAAGTATTGTTTTAAGTATTTAACAAACCTAGGAAACATGATATCAGCTAACTGAATCATAATGAATTATGAATCTTGCCATTTCCCTTCTGGATCCTTTCTGGGTGAGAAGCCAGGTACCATTGTTAGCAAGGGAAGGATAGCAGAAAATAAAAGACTGTATTCTGAACACTGGAAGATTCGACTATTACATGAGTCTGTTATTTGCTTAGTGATGTCTGACTCTTTGTGACCCCATGGACTGTAGCCCATTAACCTCTTCTGTCCGTAAACTTTTCTAGGCAAGAATACTAGATGGGTAACCATTCTCTTCTTCAGGGGCTCTTCCCTACCCAGGCATTGAACCCAGTCTCCCACATTGCGGGCAGATATTTTACCATCTGAGCTATAGGGAAGCTATACATGAGTTTGGGTTGTCCAGCTATTCACTAGAGGAAATTTTATCATCTGAATGTGACCAGAAATATTAAGGAAGTTGTTTTTCATCTAGGAGTAAAGGAAGAACTAGCACTTTCAATATATTTAAGAGTAAAACAAAAGTGATCTTAATCATTTTTTATTATACCTTCTTTCTTGGGCTTGGTCAGCATATCACATAATTCTGGAATTTTTTAGAGGGTAATGAGCTTTTGTCTTACATGCCTATCCAGCCTTCAGTGGACTGTGTCTTGGACTGGGTAAGAATCAGTCCGGCAGATTGTCATTTTTCAGCTAAAAGAGTATATGCTTTATTCTCAGTAGTCATTAAAGACCTCAAGAGAATAAAACATTCTTGATGAGTTTTCAGACAAAAAGTCAGCATCATTGCTCTCTCTCTCAGGGCTTAGAATGAGATATAAAAAAGGCAAACATGAATGCACTTTATAGTAGATAGAAGAATATATTGTTTTGTGGGTGTCTCTTATCTGCCTGTCTTCAGGTGAGTTCTGAACCCAAGTAGGGGGGAGACCCAGGTTCAATCTCTGGGTCAGAAAAATGCCCTGAAGAAGGGAATGGCTACCTACTCCAATATTCTTGCCTAAAGAATCCCATAAACAGAGGAGCCTGGTGGGCTACACATCCATGGGGTTGCAAAAAATCAGACACGACTGAGTGACTAACACAGCAACAAAGGAGTGAGCTAGCTGACTGTCCTGAAATGGTTTAACCTTGCCCCAAGTAAGGGTTAATTGAGAAAGGGATAGATGAGGAGAAGAGGGAGAGACTGAGGGGAGGTTATCAGATGGTAGCATCTTAGCTGGGTGAGCAGAGCAGGTGGAAATGCCCCTGGACTTGAGGTTCTTGTCCTGGTACTGCCCTTAACTGATTGTATAACTCGGGGTGATTCACTGTAGTTCTCCAGATTGTCACTTTCCAGAGGCAGTTTCCTTGGGATTAATATTTGCATGATTCACTAACATTGTCGCAAGTTGAGGAAGGAAAGCAGGACTCAGGGCACAAAAAAGGTTCAGAAAAACAGGAGCAAAGTGGTCAGTACCAATTCTACAACTCAGATAACGGCTGAGCCAGCACACATGGTCTAACTTTGCTTTCATCATATGAATTCTGAGACACAATATATAAAATCACCAAGGAGATTAAAGAGTAAGAAAAAATCAGTTAATGGTAAACTTTTGATGAGCCATGAACAGACAAGCATTTCTAACTTGTTATTATGCATCACATAGATGAAAAATTATGGTCTTTACAAGACTCTCTATATAACTCTCTCCAATCCCATCAGAACAACAGAGCCATAAAGGATACTATAAAATGTCCACAAATATTGATATAAAGAAGAAAACACAGAGATCTAGAGAGGTCTCACACAGCCAGAGCATGCCAGAGCATGGTAAAATCACAGGACTTCTGATGCTCAGCCCAAGACCTGTTTCTCTAAACCATTCTGGTTCCTATTGAAGAAAAGGTTCTGAGTTCCAAGAGCAGAACAAATAGAGTCCAGCATAAATACAGGGTGTGTTTGTTTTTGGTTTTGGTTTATTTGTATCACTATCTCACGTGAATCTGCCTTTTGAAACTCTCTCTCTTCAAGGGTATCTGAGAAATCTCCACCCAGAAATATGTACCTCTTTTTTTTCCCAGTGTCCTCCCCAACACTTCAGAATGCCTCAAAGGCCTCAGTGCAATATTTAGTTCGATTCAGTCACTCAATCATGTCTGACTCTTTGTGACCCCATGGACTGTAGTATGCCAGGCTTCCCTGTTTAACACCAACTCCCAGAGCTTGCTCAAACTCATGTCCATCGAGTCAGTGATGCCATCCAACCACCTCATCCTCTCTTGTTTCTTCCTGCCTTCAATCTTTCCCAATATCAGGGTCTGGGTCTTTTCCAATGAGTCAATTCTTCACATCAGGTGACCAAAGTATTAGAGTTTCCGCTTCAGCTTCAGTCCTTCCAATGAATATTCACAACTGATTTCTTTTCGGACTGACTGATTTGATCTCCTTGCAGTCAAAGGGACTCTCAAGAGTCTTCTCCAACATTACAGTTCAAAAGCATCAGTTCTCCAGTGCTTAGCTTTCTTTATAGTCCACTCCAGTATTCTTGGACTTTCCTGTGGCTCAGCTGGTAAAGAATCTGCCTGCAATGTGTGAGACCTAGGTTCAATCCCTGACTTAGGAAGATACTCAGGAGAGGGGAAAGACTACTCACTCCAGTATTTTGGCCTGGAAAATTCCATGGACTGTATAGTCCATGGGGATGCAAAGAGTCAGTCATGACTGAGCACTTCAACTGTCACTTTCTCACATCAAAACATGACTACTTAGAAAGCCACAGCTTTGACTAGACTGACTTGTCTGCGAAGTAATGTCTCTGCCTTTAAGTATGCTTTCTAGGTTGGTCATAGCTTTTCTTCCAAGGAGCAAGCATCTTTTAATTTCATGGCTGCAGTCACCATCAGCAGTGATTTTGGAGCCCAAGAAAATAAAGTCTGTCACTGTTTCCTCATCTATTTGCCATGAAGTGCTAGGAGCAGATGCCATGATCTTTTGTTTTCTGAATGTTGAGTTTTAAGCCAGCTTTTTCACTCTCCTCTTTTACTTTCATCAAGAGGCTGTTTAGTTTCTCTTTGTTTTCTGCCATGAGTGGTGTCATCTGCACATCTGAGATTATTGATATTTCTCCTGGCGATCTTGATTCCAGCTTGTGCTTCATTCAGCCTGGCATTTCTCACACAAGTGAAATAAGCAGGGTAACAATATACACAAGTACATCAAGGAGTACGTCAAAGTTGTATATTGTCACCTGCTTTTTAGCTTATATGCAGAGTACAATATTAGAGTCTTACATATCTTTGCTTGAGGTTTTATCAGCTACTTGCATACTCTGTGAGGCAGAGTATGAACCTCATTGAACCTTCAGTCAGTCAGTTCTGTCGCTCAGTCATGTCCAATTCTTTGAGACCCCATGGACTAGCACATCAGGCTTCCCTGTCCATCATCATCAGTGAGCCTTAATTTCCACTTCTGCCAAGAATTAATGAGTAAATAGTTGTACATTTCCTTGCAGAGCATCTTGCACATAGCATATGCTCCATAAATATTGATTTTCCTCTCACTACATTTTTTGTTTTGCCTGCATCTACACCACCTACAAATTCAGTGGCTGCTGGATATAGTAAACAACGGGATCCTGGGACAATCAGGAAGCCTTTTTCCCATAAACTCTAGAGCTAGGATAGCCAGACCCAGAATGGCTTTGCCTCTGCCCTGCATAAAATAAGCCTGTTTTCTTCTCTTTTCTTTCTTTACATTAGCTCAGTTCTTGACTTTTTTTCTGATTACCTTCTATAAGGCTGCGTAAGAAGCATAAGAATTCTAGTCATAGGACAGATAAAAGATACGGAGAAGTTTAATCAGTTCCATATCCAAAGGAATCACAGTGCTGAAGGGGAGATGAGTATGCATGGACTGATCCCTAAGACCAGAGGGATATAACCAATCACATAGAGAAAGTGAAAGTGAAGTCACTCAGTCATGTCCGACTCTGCAGCCCCATGGACTGTAGCCCACCAGGGTCCTCCCTCTTGCCTGGGATTCTCCAGGCCTGGGATTCTCCAGGCAACAGTAAGGAGTGGGGTGCCATTTCCTTCTCCAGGGGATCTTCCTGATGCAGGGATCGAACCTGGGTCTCTTGTATTCCAGGCAAATGCTTTAATCTCTGAGCCAAGTGGTCTCTAACTTTCTGGGAACCACAGGAAGGTCTGAGTTCTAGCCTGCCAGAGAAAATTCAGGAGTTTTTCCCAAGGTGTTAATACTGCATTACAAACTATCCCAGCATCTCTGTGACTTTCAGATACCTAGGGGTCCCTTTTTCCTCCATTCCCATTAAAAAGGACACTGCCATTACTTTCTGGCCTTGTTTTGTTAGAGGCTAGAGAGGAAGGTAAAGGGAAAATAGTAGCAGATATTTCTGGAGCTCCTCCCCCAAAGGAGGATGCCTTAGAAGCCTGAAATATGTCCATCAGGTGAGAAGGCTTCTAATTTTCTTTCTTCATCCATCACGAAATAATGAACCTGGAAGAGTTTCGAAAACATGAGAATAAAGACAAATAAAAAAATAATTACTGTTACAGAGAAGTAGTTGTGGGTTGTCTCTAGGAATTGGGTAAGTCATACATGAATACTACTGTAAGAAAAATTGTGAGTAAATGCAATGCATGAGAGTAAAAAGAGAGTCTAGGTGGATTAGGGGATGAACATCAGTGGATAAGAAGGAGTATATGAGCAGGTAGGTCAAGCATTTGTTGTATGAGTATACACATCTACAAATACACCTGAATGTTATTCAGGTATTAATACTGCATGTATATCAACATGGACTGAAGGAATGAGCCTGAGAGGGTATGTGCATTAAAAATTATAAAGATGAAGAGGGAGTATTAAATATATATTAGTATAATAAGAGTAAGTCAGTGAGAGAAAAGAGAGGTGTCAGTGTTTTTATAGAGTATAAATGGGATCCACTATGAGACTGTTTTGAAAGTACAGGAATGTGTCTATGAGAATAAGCATATTTTGAGAGTATTTATGACTAAGGGTGTGAAAAATTTCTGTTTGGAAAAATGCTTTCCCAAAGACTGAATGACACTGTACTTGTAGCAGATTTAGGGAAGAATTTACTGTTTTTCCACATGGTGCTTTTGCACAGATAAATGGTTTCTTTGTTGATCTTTTGCAGCAATTCTGCCTCCTATAAAGAGGCAATCATTTTCATCCAGGTCCCACTGCCTCTTCTCTTCTCTCAGCAAACACACATTATAGTTCAAAGTATCTCTGGGGAGTGCTTTCATTACTCAGTGACATGTCTGAATTAAATAAAAATTTCAAGGGTTAATGTAAATACTTTAAAAAGCTACTGATAACTCAAACCCTCACTGTTCTTTTATAATAACTATCTATGAATTCTGGTTAACATAATTTCATTCAACGATTCTTTTAAAGCACATGAAAATTGTGGATAAAACTATATAGGTTTGATTTAAACATAGCAAGCTAATTGATATATTTAAACATTTGTCAATATCTTCCTTATTCCATAAAACAGAGAGAAACAGTAGCCCAGCCTATGACTTGATGATCATAAAGTATGAAGAAAAGAAGTTTGCCTATTTTCTCAAAACAAGTGACTTCATGAATGCATCAGTTTAAACTGTGTAGACACCATCTGCTCTGTCTTTTACTCCCTGGTCCCTTCTCTTCCAGTAAGTGCAGCTCTCAGAAATCACTAAATCAGAAGGTCTGACCCTGAAAAGCTCTCTGGTTTCCTCCTGCCATGGGGTTGTTCAATGTCACTCACCCTGCCTTTTTCCTTCTGACTGGTATCCCTGGCCTGGAGAGCTCTCAGTTCTGGCTAGCAGGACCCCTCTGTGTGATGTATGCCGTGGCTCTTGGGGGCAACACAGTGATCCTGCAAGCTGTGAGAGCGGAGCCCAGCCTGCATCAGACCATGTGCTACTTCCTGTCCATGCTGTCTTTCAGTGACGTGGCCATGTCCGTGGCCACACTGCCTACTGTTCTCAGAACCTTCTGCCTCAATGCCCGCACCATTGATTTTGATGCCTGCCTAATCCAGATGTTCCTCATCCATTCCTTCTCCATGATGGAGTCAGGCATTCTGCTGGCCATGAGCTTTGACCGCTATGTGGCTATTTGTGATCCCTTGCGCTATGCCACTGTGCTCACTAACAAAGTCATTTCTGCAGTCCTTTCCCACTCCTACTGCCTTCACCCAGACATGATAAAGCTGGCCTGTGCTGATATCACTGTCAACAGCATCTATGGATTCTTTGTTCTTATGTCCATGTTTGGCATGGACTTGTTATTTATCTTCCTCTCCTATGTGCTCATTCTGCACTCAGTCATGGCCATTGCCTCCCGTGAGGAACGCCTCAAAGCTCTCAACACGTGTGTCTCACATATCTTGGCTGTACTTGCATTTTATGTACCAATGATTGGGGTCTCCATGGTGCACCGCTTTGGGAAAAATGTCCCATGCTACATACATGTCCTTTTGTCCAACATCTACCTCTTCGTGTCTCCTGTGCTCAACCCTCTCATTTATAGCACCAAGACAAAGAAGATCCGCCAAGCCACCATTCGCATGTTTCACCGCTTCAAAATGTGACTTTGACATTTGGTTTTAAAATCTGATGCTTATTGTAGTCATAGACTGTCATCCATGGTGTCATCAACATTATCGTCAAAAATACGATAGATGTGTGTACTGGCGGGAAAGTATAAGACTAGGAATGAAGTAGCAAATCTTATAACACAAAACAAATGAATAGTACAATCAGCAAACATTAATGGTGTCCATAGAAACATAAATATTAGAGGCAACTGACTGATTAGATAAAACTTTACAAAGGGGATTGGTCTAAGCTAGAAATAATTTTCTGTAATGACACATATTACTAATGTAATTCTAATTAATACATTGAGTCCTAAAAAGTGCCAGGTTTTGTTCTAAATTATTTTTGCTGAAATTCATTTAATCTTTGTGATAATCTTATAGGACATATACGATTAAGTAAATTGTTCAGAGTAACACAGATAATATGGGATCCAGATGAGCTTCAATACTGGTTTGTCTACAGTATTTGTACTCAACCATACAACTACTTTTCACAGCTATTTGTAAGGCCTCCTCAGACAGCCATTTTGCTTTTTTTGTTTGTTTGTTTGTTTTTGCATTTCTTTTTCTTGGAGATGGTCTTGCTCCCTGTCTCCTGTACAATGTCACAAACCTCAATCTATAGTTCATCAGGCACTCTATCAGATCTAGTCCCTTAAATCTATTTCTCACTTTCACTGTATAGTCATAAGGGATTTGACTTAGGGCCTATCTAAATGATCTAGTGGTTTTCCCCACTTTCTTCAATCTAAGTATGAATTTGGCAATAAGGAGTTCATGATCTGAGCCACAGTTTGCTCCTGGTCTTGTTTTTGCTGACTGTATAGAGCTTCTCCATCTTTGGCTGAAAAGGATATAATCAGTCTGATTTTGGTGTTGACTATCTGGTGATGTCCATGTGTAGAGTCTTCTCCTATGTTGTTGGAAGAAGGTGTTTGCTATGACCAATGTATTCTCTTGGTAGAACTCTGTTAGCCTTTGCCCTGCTTCATTCTGAACTTCAAGGCCAAATTTGCCTGTTACTCCAGGCGTTTCTTGACTTCCTACTTTTGCATTCCAGTCCTCTGTAATGAAAAGGACACCTTTTTGAGGTGTTAATTCCAGAAGGTCTTGTAGGTCTTCATAGAGTCATTCAACTTCAGCTTCTTCAGCATTACTGGTAGGGGCATAGACTTGGATAACTGTGATACTGAATGGCTTGCCTTGGAAATGAACAGAGATCATTTTGTGGTTTTTGAGATTGCATCCAAGTACTCATTTTGGACTCTTTTGTTGACTATGATGGCTACTCCATTTCTTCTAAGGGATTCCTGCCTACAATGTAGATATAATGGTCATCTGAGTTAAATTCACCCATTCCAGTCCATTTTAGTTCATTGATTCCTAGAATGTCTATGTTCACTCTTGCCATCCCCTGTTCAACCACTTGCAATTTGCCTTGATTCATGGACCTAACATTCCAGGTTCCTATGCAATATTGCTCTTTACAGCATTGAATCCTGCTTCTATCACCAGTCCCATTCACAACTGGGTGTTGTTTTTGCTTTGGCTCCATCCTTTCATTCTTTCTGGAGTTATTTCTCCACTGATCTCCAGTAGCATATTGGGCACCTACTGATCTGGGTAGTTCATCTCTCAATGTCCTATCTTTTTGCCTTTTCATACTGTTCATGGACTTCTCAAGGCAAGAATACTGCAGTGGCTTGCCATTCCCTTCTCCAGTGGACCACATTCTGTCAGACCTCTCCACCATGACCCATCCATCATGGGTGACCCACATGACATGGCTTAGTTTCATCAAGTTAGACAAGGCTGTAGTCCATGTTTTCAGATTGGCTAGTTGTCTGGAATTGTGGTTTCAGTCTGTCTGCCCTCTGATGCCCACTCTCAGCACCTACCATCTTACCTGGGTTTCTCTCACCTTGGACGTGAAGTATCTCTTCATGGCTGCTCCAGCAAAGCGCAGCCGCCGCTCCTTACCTTGGACGTGGGGTAGCTCCTCTCAGCTGTGCTCATGCTTCATTGCAGCTGCAGTGCTTGTGCGCTGTTGTCATAGCCGCAAATAGCTGTGAAAAGAAGAGAAGTGAAAAGCAAAGGAGAAAAGGAAAAATAACCAATTTGAATTCAAAGTTCCCAAGAATAGCAAGGAGAGATAAGAAAGCATTCCTCAGCAGTCGATGTAAAAGAAATAAAGGAAAACAAAAGAATGGGAAAGACGAGATCTCTTCAAGAAAACTAGAGATACCAAGGGAACATTTCATGCAAAGATGGGCTCAATATAGGACAGAAATGGTCTGGACCTAACAGAAGCAGAAGATATTAAGAGGTGGCAAGAATACATGGAAGAACTGTACAAAAAGGATCTTCGCAACCTAGATAATCATAAGAGTGTGATCACTCACACTCACCTAGAGCCAGACATCCTGGAATGTGAAGTCAAGTGGGCCTCAGGAAGCATCACTATGAAAAAACCTAGTGGAGGGGATGGAATTCCAGTTGAGCTGTTTCAAATTCTAAAATATGATGCTGTGAAAGTGCTGCATTCAATATGCCAGCAAATTTGGAAAACTCAGCCTTGGCCACAGGACTGGAAAAGGTCAGTTTTCATTCCAGTTCCAAAGAAAGGCAATGCCAAAGAATGTTCAAACTACCGCACAATTGCACTTATCTCACATGCTAGTAAAGTAATGCTCAAAATTCTCCAAGCCAGGCTTCAGCAACACGTGAACCATGAACTTAAGGAAAGTTATGATCAACCTACTAGACAGCATGTTTAAAAGCAGAGGCATTACTTTGCCAACAAAGGTCCGTCTAGTCAAGGCTGTGGTTTTTCCAGTGGTCATGTATGGATGTGAGAGTTGGAATGTGAAGAAGGCTGAGTGCCGAAGAATTGATGCTTTTGAACTGTGGTGTTGGAGAAGACTCTTGAGAGTCCCTTGGACTCCAAGGAGATCCAACCAGTCCATCCTAAAGGAGTTCAGTCCTGGGTGTTCACTGGAGGGACTGATGTTGAAGCTGAAACTCCAATACTTTGGCTACCTGATGCGGAGAGCTGACTCATTTGAAAAGACCCCGATGCTGGGAAAGATTGAGGGAAGGAGGACAAGGGGATGACAGAGGATGAGATGGTTTGATGGCATCACCAACTCAATGGACATGGGTTTGGGTGGACTCCAGGAATTGGTGATGGACAGGGAGGCCTGATGTACTGAGGTTCATGGGGTCAGAAAGAGTCAGACATGACTGAGTGACTGAAGTGAACTAAACTGATACAAATACTGCCTCTCTAATTGGCATCACTATTAACATTGCAACTTTCATGACCATTGTCCTCTTCAAATAATCATGAGTTGTTTTAACTTCAAAAAATGAGATTTGATATATTTTCAGAACTTGCCATAAGATGTATGTCTATGACCCAGGAAAAATGATAAAGATTTACTTCAAAAAGAAACCCAGATTCCTCTCTGCTTCTTTTATATGTCTACCATTGGGGTCAGAAAGAGTCAGACATGACTGAGTGACTGAAGTGAACTAAACTGATACAAATACTGCCTCTCTAATTGGCATCACTATTAACATTGCAACTTTCATGACCATTGTCCTCTTCAAATAATCATGAGTTGTTTTAACTTCAAAAAATGAGATTTGATATATTTTCAGAACTTGCCATAAGATGTATGTCTATGACCCAGGAAAAATGATAAAGATTTACTTCAAAAAGAAACCCAGATTCCTCTCTGCTTCTTTTATATGTCTACCATTCAATCACCTCCCTCCAACAAGGAAAATAATGTTTAAATCTGAGCCATAAATTTTTTTTAGAAAATTTTACTAAGTGTATAATTTCTATTTCTCTTACCTTCTTGGATTTTTTTAACTGAAATATATTATATTTACCATATTATTTAAGTTTCAGTTGTACATCTTAGTGATTCACAATTTTTTAGATTATATATTTCTTCCACATAATGACATATCAGAAATAATTTCTTCTAGAATTTCTAGCACCAAAATTCCTAGCATAGGCAGAATAGAGTTTTTATAATTTATGCACTATAAAATGTTTTTGGAACTTCTCTCATACAGTTTTTTTTTAACCTATTCTTTCCTTGATTCAAGGGAGATAAGATATAATACAAAATTTGTTAGCCTCATTTTAGTGCTTATAGACTAAGTTGGACATACACCTATACCATATTTAGGGGGATACCCAACAAAGACTAATCTATTCACCAAGGAAACTGGGGTAGAGACTTCAAAGCAGCACTTCATATAGTTATTAGAGCTTTTTTTTGTTTGTTTTCCTCTGTACGGTTGGTTTTTTTTTTTTTTTTACTTTATTTTACTTTACAATACAGTATTGGTTTTGCCATACATTAACATGAATCTGCCAAGGGTGTATACGAGCTCCCAATCCAGAACCCCTCTCCCACCTCCCACCTGATATCATCCCGCTGGATCATCCCCGTGCACCAGCCCCAAGCATCCTGTATCCTGTATCAAACATAGTCTAGCACTTTGTTTCTTACATGATAGTATACATGTTTCAATGCCATTCTACCAAATCATCCCACCCTCTCCCTCTCCCTCAGAGTCCAGAAGTCCGTTCTATACATCTGTGTCTCTTTTGCTGTCTCGCATACAGGGTCATCATTACCATCTTTCTAAATTCCATATATATGTGTCAGTATACTGTATTGGTGTTTTTCTTTCTGGCTTACTTCATTCTGTATAATTGGCTCCAGTTTCATCCATGGTCTTGAGAGGTGAAGTGAGGTTCCAGAGAGAGAAAAATATTTCTGAATTGAGAGAATGTAATAAAATCCAGGTCTCCAAAAATGCCCACAATATAACAAAAGACTCATAATATCTGTGTCCTTTTCCACTAAATAAGTTATTTTAGGGGCATGACTTAATAATACAGCATAGTATGTTTTAAAATAAAAAATAATTTTTTTGGAAAATAAAAAGGTATTGAGTGGTTCAGAGTCAGATTATGGTCATCAGTCAACTTAAATTATGACCTTTCTGATTTGTAAAGGAAGTTCTTTATTTTAACATCAAATAATAATTATAATAGTAATCCACAATGCCTTGAGAGTTTAGTTTTAAACAGCTGTGATGTGCTGTGCTTAGTCATGTCCAATTCTTTATGACCCCATGGACTGTAGCCCACCAAGCTCCTCTGTCTATGGGGATTCTCCAGGCAAGAATACTGGAGTGGGTTGCCATGCCCTCCTCCAGGGAATCTTCCCAACCCAAGGATCGAACCCAGGGCTCCAGCACTGCAGGCTGATTCTTTACCATCTGGACTACAGGAAGCCCAAGAATACTGAAGTGGGCAGTCTATCTCTTCTTCAGAGGATCTTCCCAACCCAGGAATCAAACCAGGGTCTCCTGCATTACAGGCAGATTCTTTACCAGCTGAGCTAGCAGGGAAGTCCTTTAAGTAACTATATATAGATACAAAGACATGGTTTAGAGAAACTGCTAGATGCGAAAATGCAGTAAACACTCCCTTAGTCTCACCCCAGGCAGAGAAATGATGACATCTTTGACCACACATCTAACTTTGAAACCCAATGGTGGATCAAGGGAAACAGCAAGGAACAGGGAATGCAAACCTCCTGAAAGAGCCTGGGGTTCCTCTCCACTTTATTTCCTCCTCTGTGCTTCATCAGCAATGAGAAATGCTATTTTCTTCAGCTGTTGTTGCTCAATCACTAAGTCGTGTCTAACTATTTGCTACCCCACAGACTGCAGCACTCCAGGCTTCCCTATCCTTCACGATAAGCTGGAACTTGCTCAGACTCATGTCCCTTGAGTCAACGACACCATCCAACCATCTCATTCTGTCATCTCCTTCTCCTTCCTTCAGTTTTTCCCAACATCAGGATCTTCCCAGTGAGTTGGCTCTTCTCATCAAGTGGCCACAGTATTGGAGCTTCAGCTTCAGCATCAGTCTTTTCAATGACTATTCAAGGTTGATTTCCCTTAGGATTGACTGGCTTGATCTCCTTGCAGTCAAAGGGACTCTCAAGAGTCTTCTCCAACTCCACAGTTTGAAAGCATCAGGTGTCTCTGCTTTTTAATATGCTGTCTAGCTTTGTCATAGCTTTTCTTCCAAGAAGCAAGCATCCATCTTTTATTTTCATGGCTGCAGTCATTGTCCTCAGTGATTTTGGAGACCAAGAAAAGAAAGCCTGTCATTGCTTCCATTTTTCCCTTCTATTTGCCATGACCTTAGTTTTTTGAATGCTGAGTTTTAAGTCAGCTTTTGCACTCTCCTCTTTCACCCTCATTAAGAAGCTCTTTAGCTCCTCTTTGCTTTCTGCCATTAGAGCAATATCCTCTGCATATCTGAGATTGTTGATATTTCTCCTGGAAATCTTGATTCCAGCTTGTGTTTCATCCAGCCTGGCACTTCACATGATGTACTCTGCAAATAAGTTAAATAAGCATGGTAACAACATACAGCCTTGATATACTCCTTTCCCAATTTTAAACCAGTCCATTGTTCTAACTGTTGCTTCTTGACCTGCACACAGGTTTCTCAGAAGGCATGTAAGGTTGTCTGGTATTCCCAACTCTCTAAGAATGTTCCACATTTTGTTGTGATCCACACAATCAAAGGCTAGTCAATGAAGGAGAAGTAAACTTTTTTTCTGGAATTCTCTTGCTTTTTCTATGATCCAATGGATATTGGCAATTTGGTCTCTAGTTCCTCTGCCTTTTCTAACTATAGCTTGTACATCTGGAAGTTCTTGGTTCACATACTGCTGAAGCATAGCTTGAAGGATTTTGAGTGTTACCTTGTTAGCATGTGAAATGAGCACAATTGTATGGTAGTTTGAACAGTCTTTGACATTGCCCTTCTTTGGGACTGGAATGCAAACTGACCTTTTCCAGTCCTGAGGCCATTCTGAGTTTTCTAAATTTGCTGACATATTGAGTATAGCGCTTTATCAGCATCATCTTTTAGAATTTGAAACAGCTCAGCTAGATTCTTGTTTGCAGGGAATAAGGAAACTGAATTTTTAGTCTTCATCTCCTCTTATGAGGATAGTGCCACCATAAGAATAGCATATGACCACAATCTCAGCTTCCATTTTGAGAAGACCTACAATAAGCCCTGCTATTTGCCCTTATGTGGAAATTCCCTTTCATCTCTTTTTTTAAAAACAAGATTTTCTTTTAATTCAGCTATTTTTTTCCTATTGAAAATACTTGGATTCCAGCCAAATAGAAAAGAGAAAATGAATTCTTATTCTCTTTTTATTTGGGGCCTGTTAGGTCTGCCTCTAAGAAAATTAAATACTGAATATGATGCAGCTAAGCTGATGAGGTGCTATTTTGAAGTTTGTGGAAAATTTTTCTGAGTAATAAAGGTCATATTTTTGTATTGCCTTATCATGGGTACTTATCTCTTCCTCCAGGGCCAGGCTGGGTGGTTTACATAGAGAGAAAAAGACAGAAGAGATAAGAACAAGAGTTAGAGCAGGATAAGATCCTTGATCTCTGTGCTTCATCTAATCTCATAGAAAGTTAGCTTGACTAGAACTGCATACAGAACTGGAAAAAAAAAGTTACATTGCGTGAGCTTGTATGGAATTAATTTCTTTGTGAGCCTAGGGAAAAGAGAACCCTCCTTTTCTCCTAGAAATAGGAGAAATTTCAGAAAGCAGAGTGTGGTGAAAAGAGCCACGGATGGGGCCCTGTGCATGACTCACCATCAGTCTCACCTCCTGGGCACCACAGAGAGGTCCTGCCTAATCTCATCAATGCCGTCTCCACCCATGCTCTGCTAGGAAGAGACTGCCATGTAGCACAATTACACTTCAGTTAGATGAGACATGCTCTCCTCCCAGAAGCTGTTTTACAAATAAACAGGATTAAGGGTTCAGAGGGTCTGTCTTCCTAGCAATAGAAGTTTCTACAAGGACATTCCCCAACAGGAGACTATCTAATATTTCATTATAAACTGAATATATTTTCTAATTATGCTGATGCAGTGTGGGCTCAGGATTCATTACTGTTGTGTTTAATTTTTCAGTAAGGAAGGATTTACTTGGAGGTGGTTGTACACTTAAACACAGGCATTCAGATGTCCTCCAGACAGCTGTGTCAACTATGTGCTCCTAAAACCTTTCCGGTTTCATAGAAACAGCATACAGCTTATAGAGTCAGCAATTATTTTATGAATTATCATCTCCCTGACCTCAAGCAGTTAATCAGAAGTCACTGCCAAGGAACTGCCCTCTGCAGAAAAAATGGAGGAGTGATAAACAGGTAGTAACTCTATATGAATGTCAGAAAATAAGGTTTGATTCCATGGATTTCTCATACTAGAACTGGGTATATGTGGTTTGTGTTCATATTTATAATATAAAATATTTTCCTTTTTCTCTTCTATTTCCCATGGGAAACATGCTTATCAAACATATGTAATAAAATAGAAGTAAATTATCCACTAAATTATTAATTTAATTAATATGTTTGCTTTGAACATAAATAACTCATGAATCAAGTGAATTATCTAAACATTTCATAGTTCACTGAATTTTAAAAGTCTCCAACATCTTCAAATGGAAAGTATGACTGCTAGCCAAAACTTTCTATAAATTTCTGGAGTCATGTATCAATCACCAAAATCACTGATGCGTAGCAGACTCTATTAAAAATTTAGATGACAAACAAATCTCAACTAATAAAAATACCAAAAAAAAATCCAGAAGTGTTTATTAAAAAATGTTGATCTTTCAGCATTTACTGTCAGTCACGTTGATCAGGAGAATTTCTCCCTAAAGTGATTCTCAGCTTCCATTCCTCCTAGCAGAGATATTTAGTCACCGTCCTTTGCTCATGCCAAGTCTAATAAAATTGTGGTGATTTGGGGGGAAATGAAAGTAATTCTGGCGGCAAGCTATATTTCTTACAAGTTTTGCCTTTTTGCTCATACCAAACATATAGCTCATTCATTTACTCATCCAATCTACAATAATTATTGAAACCTACAATGTGGTGAGCATGGTGTTAGTTTTGAGGGCTCAGGGATTACATGATTTACTCATAACAGTCTGTGTGAGAAACCTACTGAGAGAGAGAGATGGGTGATGTGAAAGTCTCCTGGGATGTATTTACTAACTACATATCCCTTTTTAAATACGCTCTTACAAAGCTTCACCATGTCTGAATGGTTGCAGTGTGAAGGAGAAGTGTTACTGGTGGAAATGTGGTCAGTGTTCATGCAAATTATGCCAAGGCTATGCATGTGACTAAGGCAAATATCCCATATTATTAACTGGGAGAGGCAAGCTTCCAGGGTGACAGTCTGTGTGTTTACATGAAAGACAGATTCTAGGCAGCAATAGATTAGAGTCAAGTTTTTATGAAATTGTATGAAAACAAAATCTATTGTATATATTAACACAAAAATTTGAGAGTCAGCAATTATATAAACAAAGTTTGACTAAATATAGAAAAGACAAATAAATAAACATGAAACTCGAATACATTCCTATTAAACAATTATCCTCAAACATTTATATAACTTGGTTTTAGACAGTAGATTGGAAATTGGAAATATTGCTCATGTCAATTACTCAGGTAGGTATAGAGACTAATGGCTATATTTAGTATGAAATAGCATTCAACATTTGAAAACTCAGTAACTGCAAGAATATTTTTACAAGTATTGTACAGAAAAAAACAGATTTTGTTTATTAGTGGAAAAAAGATTTTTATGATACAACTTAGATATAAACTGGACATTTGGTTATTTTTAAACTCATTTTAACAAGTTTTTATTATAATTTCTTAAAGAACCCTTTTAACATTTAGTTTACATAAAAATATTATAAACAGGTTCAGGATTTATAATTTATTTAGATAGCAAAGAGATGGGAATATCAGACCACCTGACCTGCCTCCTGAGAAATCTATTTGCAAGTCAAGAAGCAACAGTTAGAACTGGACATGGAACAACAGACTGGTTCCAAATCGGGAAAGAGTACATCAAGTTTGTACATTGTTACCTTGCTTGTTTAACTTATATGCAGAGTACATCATGCAGGGCTAGATAAAGCACAAGCTGGAATCAAGATTGCTGAGAGAAATATCAATAACCTCAGATATGCAGATGACACCACCCTTATGACAGAAGCGAAGAAGAACTCAGAGCCTCATGATGAAAGTGAAAGAGGAGAGTGAAAAAGTTGTTATAAAACTTAACATTCAGGAAACTAAGATCATGGCATCTGGTCCCATCACTTCATGGCAAATAGGTGGGGAAACAATGGAAACAGTGGCAGGCTTCATTTGAGGAGGGCTCCAAAATCACTGCAGATGGTGACTGCAGCCATGAAATTAAAAGGCGTTTGCTCCTTGGAAGAAAAGCTATGATCGGCCTAGACAGCATATTAAAAAGCAGAAACATTACTTTGCCAACAAATATCCATCTAGTCAAAGCCACGATTTTTCCAGTAGTCATGTATGGATATGAGAGTTGGACTATGAAGAAAGCTGAGCCCTGAAGAATTGATGTTTTTTTAACTGTGGTGTTGGAGCAAACTCTTGAGAGTCCCTTAGACTGCAAGGAGATCAAACAAGTCAATCCTAAAGGAAATCAGTCCTGAGTATTCATTGGAAGGACTGATGCTGAAGCTGAAACTCCAATACTTTGGCCACCTGATGCAAAGAACTGACTCCTTGGAAAAGACCCTGATGCTGGGAAAGATTGAAGGAGAAGGGAACGACAGAGGATGAGATAGTTGGATGGCATCATGACTTGATGGACTTGAGTTTGAGCAAGCTCCGGGAGTTGGTGACAGACAGGGAAGGCTGGTGTGATACAGTACATGGGGTCACAAAGAGTCAGACACGACTGAGTGACTGAACTGAACTGAACACTTATT
>SJYC01033003.1:0-24453 GCA_006408675.1 Madoqua kirkii | reverse complement strand
TTTTATCAAAATATTATATTAAAATATATGGTACTGCAATAAAATGTAATTGTTGATTAAATCAGCCTTGAAGTATTACATCAAGAAATTCTCAAAGCCAAAAAAAAAAAAATCCTATAGAATTAATTTCCATCCATTTACAGACCCTTTTAACATATATAAAATTTATTTCATAATTGTAGTCTTTTGTATGCATAGGATTTTACATTAGTTTTTACTCTTTGTTTCATATGTATTGTTCCATGCCTGTCCATCACACTTCTTATTTTCATGGTTGCCTAATATTCCCAGTATTGATATTTTGTTGTTTAGCCTCTTTAGTTAGGAATTTAAAGTCTTTCCAGTTTGGGATTGTATATGTAATGCTGTTCTAAGCATATTTCTGTAGTTAGTGATACTTTCCATTAATATGCTTTTCTCCTCTTAAATTTTTTTTTTTAAGATTTGTTTCCAAAAATAGGATAATATATTGTCTGGCATTTGATATGCCTTGTCAAGTTGTTTTCCAAAACAAATGCTGTCTGCTCACAAAGTTTAGAACAATAAATGTACACAATTCCTTTCTGCAGCCCTGCCAATACTATAAAAATAAAATCCCACTGTGCTGTGTGCTCGGTTGTGTCCAACTCTTGCGACCCCATGGACTGTAGCCCGCCAGGCTTCTGTGTCCATGGAATTCTCCAGGCAAATATACTGGGGTTTGTTGCCATTTCCTTCTCCAGGGGATCTTCCTGACTCAGGGATCAAATCTGGGTCTCCTGTACTGCAGGCAGATTCTTTACCACTGAGCCACCACTAATTAATAAAACTGAGATTTTTTTCTGATTTTACCAGTAAATCTTGGAGTTCTTTGGAAATCTCTCTTTACTAATGTAAAGAGAGACACAGACGTCAGTTGATCATGCTTCTAGCTCAGGACTGTTCACAGAGAGTAGAGCCCTACTCTAGGCCTCCTGAGAATCTCCACTGAGACTGGGTCTGTCCGCCCCCCCCACCCCCCGCCTCTCATTCTTTCTTTCTTCCTAAATTAGGTTCTGAACTGCTGACATGGGAATGGGACCAACACAAATGAGCTAGAATAGCAAGCACCAAAGTCATATGACCTCAAACAGTCTTTGACTCCTTGAAAGTAGCCTGTAGATTGGGGTTTTCTGTAGTTAGTGATACTCTCCATTAATATGCTTTTCTCCTCTTAAATTGCTTTTTTAAGATTTGTTTCCAAAAATAGGATAATATGTTGTCTGGCATTTGATAAGCCTTGTCAAGTTGTTTTCCAAAACAAATGCTGTCTACTCACAAAGTCTAAAACAATAAAATGTACACAATTTCTTTCTGCAGCCCTGCCAATACTATAAAAATAAAAGTGCCATCTTCCAAGCCTGGAAACCCTCCTAGTGAGCAGAATGAATGATGCTCTCCTGGGATATCTCCCATTTGACCTCCCTCTCCCTCAAGGGAACATGGACAATCATCAGTGTTGCTCACAGAGAGAATCAAACTAATACAAAAGGAAAAATGAAGTTCCAGAATATATGGTGAACAAAACAAATTGCTTAATAAAGTATCAACAATATAGGCTCAGATTGCTTGGGACACTCCTTTGCTACTAAAATACAAGACTGCTTCCTTTTCAGATGCAGCTTTCTGAAGGGAGTTCTGAAGTGAGCACTATGTCCTACAGTCTGAACTTTGACAATTATGTGAAATAAAGGACAAAGAAAGGGTTATCGACAATAATAATTTATCAGTGGGAGTGGGTTCTCTATCTTTCATTGTGTCCTGAACCCTTCAAATGGTACCATTGTTTTCTTAGGAGGAGTTAGCCAGAGAACCTTCTGCCCCTCGGGGAATCTTTGTTGCCTTCCTTGAAAAACATTTAAAACAAACAAGCCCCTTTCTCTTCCCTAGACAGTACAAGCAATATTAATGGTTACCTACCTGTGATAAGCACAACAGTCTCATTTTACCTGACTTGAAAGGGTCATCTGTACTGTCAAGCCCAATTAACTTGTCTTACTCTCACACAAAGAAGGAAGGTTACCAAAAGGCCACATCTTGCCCTGTATCTTGGCTGCTCTGGTACAATGGCCTGATCAAAGGCCATCAAAGCATCAGGCCAATAAAGGTAGATCCTGCTTTTTGAGGATATTGGCATAATGCCACACTTGGAAGCCTGTGGGCTATTACTGGAAGGCTCAGATACCAAGACAGGATTTTATATGCACAGGGCTCCCCAGAGGTTAAGAGATTATAAATAATTGTGGCATATTCTAAATATATATGATTAATAAATTAATGCTATTCATATAAAGACAGTGCAGTATAACTGGGGTTTTTATAAGATAATTACAGGATTTATAAATAATATTTAATTTGAAGTGTACTAGTAATGGGACAGAAGCTTATATTTGATGATAAAAATCTTCAGTCAATCAAAGACCTCCCTTAGGGAGGAGGAACCCAAAGTACACACTTGAAGCCCTGGGTGAATGAAAAGGCTGAGTTGGTTGCATGTCAAGGACTCCCCTGGCTGCCCTGTAATGGGTCCTGTGTGAACATAATCCAAGCAGGTCACAAGAGTCACATTACTCATCTGGTTCACAGAGCCTATGTCAGTGCAGAAAATCTACTGGACACTCAAATATCTGTTGAGATATGTGGTTTTGTTTCAAAGATTTCTTATGCTAAAAGGGAATAAGTGAAACAGTCACTTAGCTATTCTCTTGCTTCTAGGAAAGCTTGGCTTTAAGCCATCCTAGATATTTAGCTACAGTGTGGTTCCTGCTTCCTTTAATGGCTCATTTCAATATTTATACATTTGAATATTTGAATAAAATTAAATGGAATTGACATTAGTTGATCTGGAAAAAAGGGGAATTTGGTAGGGTTTCCAGATGTCTTATATGTCTGGGGTTTTCTGGTAATTCTGTTTTTGAAAGAATACACACAACACACATACAACATATACAAGTCATTCATATGCACTTTTATACACAATGTTTCAGTCCAGATTAGACAGCACGGTGTTAGCATAAGTCTTGTCAAAATATGTACCATATTCTCCAGCTTTAGATCTGGTAAACCTGGCAAGGATGAACACTGAAAAAGGTCTTTAAGTATCTAAATATTTTCTACATAAAGTTGAAAACCAGATTTCTTATACTTCCACTAAGAATATAAAAATAAGTGGTTTTAAAGTAAGCTAGACCAGGAATACATTCTGGATAGGAAAACTGTTAAACTTTAATATACTGCTGAGAAAATGTGTGGAGTTGTATCCTCTGATGGAAGGAAGATCTTAAAATCAACACAAGATAATTTTCTTTGATGTAAGTGGTTCCGGGGAGACGGTGTGGGGTGGGAGGTGGAAGGGGACTTCGGCATTGGGAGATCATGTACGCCTGTGGCTGATTCATGTCAATGTATGGCAAAACCAATACAGTATTGTAAAGTAGAATAAAGTATTAAAAAAAATAAAAAAGAGAGAAATGAATGAAGAAAAATCACTCACGATCTCTTGAAACTTTAAAAATATTATAACGTGTAACTTCAAAATTAAATTTAATTTCCCTTCAATATTCTGAATACTTTCTTTTAACTACTCCTTTCTGATGATCCAAACTCAACTGGATAGATTGAGTCATGTCACCACCTGAAATTTAAAAGCACAACGGAATATATGTCTTTTCCTTCAATCAGATCTGAGTTGGAGTTCTGTTGCCCTGAGGCATTTGGAAATGAAAGTTCAATACCTAGAAAGGAGGGAAGGCCAACAAGAGATGAACCCAGGGTCATTATTAGCCACTTTAGCTGAGTAGGCAGATGGCAGATGGACACAGTAGAGCTCTACAGAACTTTGTACAGAAGCTCCTGGTGTGTGATCGTTGAAGTGTGAGATGATGGTCCTGCTGAGCAGGGGAAGCCCTCAGTGCATGTAGTAAAGACAAAGAATAGAGGTTGGGTGCTAGGAACCGAGCCTAGGACCTAACATCGTAACTCTCTTTGTTTTCCCTCTTTGCCTCTCTCCAACTTAGCAGGCAGAGATGTTGTACCAATAAGTACCAACCCCACGGTCCCATGTTGAAGAGGCTTAACAATTTTAGTAGATATCTTTGGACAAAAAGGAGGCTTATTGGAGTCAATTCTAGTGGTGTTGATGAACCTAGAGCCTGTTATACAGAGTGAAGTAAATCAGAAAGAGAAAAACAAATATCGTATATTAATGTGTATATATATATATATATATATATATAAAATCAAGAAAAATGGTACTGATGAACATATTTGCGGGGCAGGAAGAGAGATTAAGAGAAATAACAGACTTTGGGCACAATGAGGGAAGGAGAGGATGGGACGAATTGAGAGAGTAGCATTGAAACATACACATACCACATGCAAAATAGATAACTAACGGGAAGCTACTGCATAACACAGGCACCTCAGCTGGTACCCTGGGACACTCAGAAGGGAGGGGTGAAGTGAAGGTTGGCGGGAGGTTCAAGAGGAAGGGGGCATGTGTACTTATGACTGATTGACGTTGTTGTATGGCAGAAACCAACACAAGATTGTAAAACAATTTTCCTCCAATTAACTCATGTACACCTGTAGCAGATTTGTGTCAATGTATGGCAAAGCCAAAACAGACTTGTAAAGCAAAATAAAGTAAAAAAAAAAAAATTTTTAACAATTTAAAAAAGAGGCTTATAATCTAACTACTCAATGGATCTGTTGAACAAATAGTTTGGAAGATGTCTTTTTGTACCACTGTCTACTCTGGTAGGCTGGATTATGGTCCCCCAAAGATGTCCATGTCTTAATCACCAAATCCTTTGAATATGTTATCTTACATGACAAAGGGAAATTGAGGCTGCTAATCTGCTAACCTTAAATTAGAGAGATTATCTAGCTGGGTTCTTATAAGCGGAAGAGAGAAGCAGTAGAATAGGTAAGCGTGATGTGGTATGAGACCGACTGAACCTACTTTTGCTGGCACTGGGGACAGAGGCAGAGGCCCAAAGCCAACAATGTGGGCAGCCTTTAGATACTGCAAAGGAGAACTGAGTGTTGCCCTAGAGCTTTCACAAAGGGATGCAGCCCTGCCAACATCTTGATTAAGCCCAATGAGACCCATGTTGGACTTCCACTCTGCAGAAGAGCAAAATAATCAAATTTGCATTGTTTCAAGCCACTAAGTTAGTGGAATTTGTTACTGCAGCCATAACAAACTAATACACCTATGCTGAAATTCCCAACGACATTCCTCCCATCTTCCAAAGTCATCCTTAGAGGGAAGAAAACCAGAACCACTGTTTATTTAGTGGCCTGTACTCATGTACCACTCACGCATGGCCATGAAGACCTATCTGTGATGCTCGATTCTCCCTTGTAAAATAGAGACACTGATCAACCTCATAGCATGATATGCTCCCCTCTCCCGTCTCTCATTGTCCCCTAAATCATGATTTCATCTTTCTTTTTGCCCCAAGTTTTCACGAACAATACATTTTGCTGGGGATACTCAGAGTTAAGCTCAAGTCCCTGTAAGTGTATGGCAAATCTGGTCATATTCCTTATGTTTAATTCAGGACTGGGGACAGAGTAAGAAGTGAGTATTACAGAAACAGCCATTCTAATTTAAACAAAATACAAATCATGCACAACAAATACCCAAACCTGCATTTTAAAACAGAAAGTAAATGCCAGTTGAGGCCAATTAAGAAGATGATTCATTCTCCTACTAGTTTTTATGTGAGTAGTTTAGGTTCCTTGAACTCACTAATAGTTAACAGTGAGAACTAAAAGTTATCTGTGTGGAAGGGATAAGGGGTTTATCCACCAAATGATTCCTCTGTTTCCTTTCCATAAAATGAGAGTGCAATTAGAACAATCTTATGCTTTAGCACTAGGAACTGTTGGTGAGGCTATGAAAGGTTTTGAATTATGTCTTTGGGAAGTAAGAAACTGAGATATGAGTCAGGAATATCCCCTTCCATCCTTTATTCTTACTAAATGCTGCATAGTTTTTGTCTCTTTAGCATTTTTGGTGCTTTGATAGTTAATGTTTATAGTGTATTTATACAAATAGTTGCATTTAATCTTCTTTTAGTAAGATGAGAAAAATGAAACAAAAAATGATGAAGAAAATTGCCCAGAAGGGTACAGTTAGTACTTGGTGGATTAGATCTCTGGGAGTTCATAGCCCTAGTTCTTAATCATGGAACTTTATCATGCCTTGAAGGATGCACTTTGAATGAGATAGGCTTAACATGTAATGATTTTGCACAACATGCGTTCATAGAGGCAGGTCCCCTCATACCAGGAGTGTTTCTAACTTTCTTCTCCACCTGCCCAAACCGTACTTAATAGTCAAAGCCCAAATCTTTCAGTTTCCTCCCTAAGACCTTTCTCCTTACCTCACAAGCAGGTCTGCAGAAGATGAGCAACCATCGCTGTATCCTTTGCAACATTCAGCTCAGGGCTTTGCTTGTAGTAGGCAGCTGCTGGGGAGTGGAAATGTCCCTAGCCTTTGTCTCAGAAGAGCCAGACTTGAATCTGCTTTCCTCGTTACTAGTAGTGTGACTGGAGATTCAGTGACCTCATCTGTAAATAAGAAGCTAAAAGAAAAGAAAAAAAAAGTCATATTTATTTCACAGATTTGTCATTGAGATAAAATGACCTCTTGCTTATAAAAGTATTTTGTAAATTAAAGGACCATTCCAATATGAGGGATAATAGTATTATCAAGTAAGATTGTCAAATAAATTTTGTGTTGCGTTTCCTGAATTAGTCCTGAGACTGTAGAACTATGGACCAGTTTTATATGTGAGCACATTATTATGAAGGCATTATATTGCCATTGAGGATGCCTGTGAGATCAGGATTGTCTACCCTGGTAAAGAGAAGTGAGTTTTCAAAACAAACTCCAAGTGCTTGTCTATTCAATAGACAATTGTGAGCAGCTCCACAGAGTCTCTGGCCTCAAATTAGAGCAAAAAGGGATTTGGTCCAGACATAAGGAAATGCTTCATGAATATAGAGACTGTGAAACCTACTATTAAGGGAAATTGTGGAGACAAATAACAGCCACAAATAAGTGACTTCATGCTGCCAAATTGACCAAAGAGAAAAAGAAAACATGTTTATATTTCAAAATGTGGATGTTCTGAAGCAATTAAATCTCTTCCCTCACTAAACTGATATATTTTTGGTCTTAATGGCACTATAAAATTAAATCCTTTAAAAGAGATTTAAAATATAAGAGATGGCATCTCTTCTGTGGAAGAAGGGAAAACAAAATGAAGAAACTATTAAAAATAGAACTATTCAAGAATACATATTGCAGACTACCATAAAAACTTATTTAAAGATAATAAAGTCTCCAAGAAATGGTCTCAATAAAATTAAAACCATCCCACATAGATCCTTCTCTTTCTCTCCTTGGATGGCCTCCTCCACCTCCTGCAACAATCACACTATCTGAACACCCATCATTCTTAGGCTGAGACTGGGGACCACAGCACCCTACTTGGCTTAGTAAGTGGTCAGTGTCGAGAATGTAGAGTGGCTTTCAGTATCTATGCGGATGTTACACCAGAACTGGTGAAAACCTAACAGCATTACAGATGGGGTTTCAGTCTAGCTCTACGATTATGTTCTTTCAAAAGTATGGGACCATTTCTGTGACGACTGAACACTGACAGCGGCTGTAATCTGAGTCCAGTCAAAGGTCACTGACTGTGCTCCACACTCTGCAATAAGCTTATCAGGGCATCTCCTGAAATAGCAGTCACTTCCCTGTCTCCTTCATCTTCTGAGCTCTTTGCCTTCCTCCCCCTTCCCCCAGCAGCACCCACCCTTCCCTTTCGGGCATGTGTCCTTCAGCAAGGTTCTCTTTTTTCCTGGGCTTTTCCTGTTGCCATTACAAAGCCCTCAATGTCCTGTATGGGGTATCTTCATCTAACCTGGAGTCAAAGGCCATTCTTGCCTCACAAAAAAATTAAAAAAAAAAAAGAAAGAAAAAGAAAATTCCCTAATTATGTCTTCCTCAAAAAAGAAGAGGATGTAGCTTTAAACTAAATGCTAAATGAATATATACTGAAGAAAATATCTATACGAAGCAATGTCATTTCATAATTTCCTAAGAGAATCCTGGAGTGAAAAATGTTTCTATCAGCTCAGAGAATCTGTCATGCAGCGGCGTTCCTTTGCATTTCTTGGGTCACTGGCTCAAGACTCACTTTTTTCTAAAATATGAAAGTAGATAACTCAACAAATACTTCTAAGGAGTCTGCCCAAATGATTACTAAAACGTGTGCCATTGTGGCTCCAGGTCTCTCGACATTTCAGGCATTTATTATCTCAAGTAGTTGCCTGCCAAGCTCCAAGATCAGCAATTATGTGGAAATAAAAATGATTAGTAGTTTACTGTAGCAAATGTGACTAGCTGATTGCCAAAGACAAGGTCATTTGTGCAAAGAATTGGCCAAAATCTCTAAGTAAACCTGACACAGGTATTTCGCATGGCTGGGGGCACCTAATGTGCCTGTTTCGAGTTTATTCTGGAGTAGTTTATTCACAGTTATTAACTAGTTTCTCTGCATAGTGTCTACAGTGTGAAAGCACTGCCAGGACCTTGGAGTGAGTGAGACCCATGCCCCGGGCTCGGAAATTGGGAACTACTCTGAGAGCGTGGAAGCTGGGTCTTTCACTGTAACGTACAAGGCTGTTGCCATCCAGGCTCCAGCTTCCTCTCTGCCACATCTTCACTGACTTTCCTCCTGCTTTGCTACACTCCCACAACACTGGCCTCGTCTCTGTTCCTGTAACTTCGCAGTCAGCCCTTGCTCACAGCCTTTGTCCCAAACACTCCAATGGCCTGGCACTCCCAGATACAGAACTGCAGGGCACCCCCCTCACTTCACACAAGTCTCTGTTCAGATTTCCCCTCCTCAGAAAGCCTCCCCCAATGTCTTATCTGAGAACACTCCCGTCACTCATCATCTCCTTTCCCTGCTTTACTTTCTTTATACGCCTTCTGTTGCTTCCTTCATAGATGTGTTTTTGGTGCTTCCTACAGCATCTGGTACGATTGGTGCTTAGCAGACATCACTACAGTAATGAATGAATGGATGGATGGATGTTCCACCTAAGGAGGGAACTGGACAGATTCACAGACAGTTACAGTACAGTCAGGGCTAGAAGCTGTATCTTCTGTCCTTTGATAGTTCCTCTCATTCTCACTTTTCTTAACTCTGAAACTTCCCACTCTCCCATTCACCCAGAATCATGTGCTCCCTGTGACGCTGTGAAACTTCCTTTTCCTATTAGCTTTATCTAAGCAAGGTGCATTTTTTCCTTCCCCTTTGGATGGAAAACTCATCAGTTTTCTTGGCTAGGGTCCATTGAAAGATTGCAGGAAGATTTTTTTTAAAAAAAGAATTCACATGTAGATACAGGATGATTGGGGCTGGTGTACTGGGATGACCCAGAGGGATGGTACCAGGAGGGAGGTGGGTGGGGGGTTCAGGGTTGGGAACATGTGTACACCTGTGGTGGGTTCATGTTAATGTATGGCAAAACCAATACAATATTGTAAAAAAATAATAATAATAAAATAAAATAAATTTTAAAAAAAGCATTCACATGTAAACTAAGCATCCCATCTTTGTAATCATTCCTCCTAAACAACTCATATATTTTGGGAATATATAGGATACATATTTGAACAAACATATACATACACACAGGTTTCCCAGGTGGCTCAGTGGTAAAGAATATGCCTGCCAATGCAGGAGATGCAATTTTGATCCCTGGGTCATGAAGATCCACTGGAGAAGGAAATGGCAACCCACTCCAGTATTCTTGCCTGGAAAATCCCATTGACAGAGGAGCCTGGCGAGCTACGGTCCATGGGGTCGCAAAAGAGTCAGACATGATTTAGCAACTAAACAACATCATGCATACATATACGCACATATCATAAAAGAGCTTACTTTCCAATTTTTGACTTGGTTTGGGTTTCCTCTGCTTTTGACCTTGCAGTCAGAATGCACAAAGAAACTGTGTGTTTATTATTCTCCTCAGGTTCTTCCTAGAGCTAAGTGCTCTAACTTGGGACAGAGATTTTGGTTAGCTTTTTAATGGGTTGTGTCTGGGTAATGGTTTTTATGAGATAAAAGCTCTACTTGTATCTCAGTCATTATGGAGAGTGAGTCAATTCAAGACTTCAAGTGAGGTTTATTATCTTCAGAGATTAAGGCAGTAGTTTCTGAAGAAATTTTTTAAAAAACATCTGATTAATTAGAGAGCTTCACTGGATTGTGTTCTTCATCATCAGAGAGACGTGCTTCTGGCTGCTATTTCCTGTGTCAAACTTCCCCCTCATCCCTCAGGTTTGCGCTTATGACAATTAGAAGGGCCGGGTCTCAGCCACTGCCACCCACACCTCTTACCCACTAGCACCAGTTGTAAGGAATGTCAAAGACAACTCAGAACATATGACCTGGCTGGGAAGAACTAAGGACTCACATTATGACCTGTCTTGTTTCATTTATTTATGTTTCCTCATCATCTATGCCTGCTGTTCCCTTTGAATCATCCATAGACTCCAGTCATAGGTCAAGCTCATAACTGGACACAAATGAGTATATGTAAGAAGTATGAAAAACATTCAGTAAATATTGGTTAAATTGAATTAAATGGATTGAAAAATGCCCCCACTGAGGTATAGACTTCTTAGGGATTATTTGGTTGCAAAAGTCAGAAACCTAAATGACCAGCTAAAGTAAAAAAATAAAAATAAAAAGGGAATTCATTGGGAGGATATGAGTAATTCTTTATGAGAGAAAGCCTGAGAAGCAGAAACTCATCAGGAATGAAGGAGAATGCTCTTTAGGGGGGTTAGTTCTCTCATTTCTGAAAGATTGCTCTATTCTCTCTCTCTGATTTTCCTCTTTTTCCAGGCTGACTTTAACTTTTTTTTTGTTTTGTTGAAGTGTAATTGACCTAAGACTTCATGTTACAGACTGACTCTTTTGACTCCTCAGTGTACATGACAGAAAACAGCATCCCTAGTCCCACATGAACTCCATTTTAAAGTGCTTAGTATATTCCAACTGGACTCATTCAGTTCCAACATGTGTAACACCTGGACACTGGCTTTTCACCTCATTGTTCAGCAGAACTCTTCTCCACTAACCTTGGATGTTGCCTGACATTCTTTTTAATACAGTACTCCAGACAGCCATTACCAGTTGTTTGAAAATGCCCATTTCTGTTCTAATTCCTCTTTCACTGAGCATTCCTCCAAATATTTTACAGTAGCTATGGGGTCTACACAGTGAGTATGTCACTCTAAGGCTGAATATCTCTAAGTTCTTGAGATATATGACATGGTTTTGAGCCTCCTTTTCTCTCCTGGTCGTAGAAAAGCTGCATCAAAAGCTCATTTAACATACAACAATTCAGTGATGTCTGTGTTACACCAAACAACGACGACGAAAGCATGGGCAAGAAATCCCTTTATGCCCTCCTCCTTATTTACACTCGCCATTCCCACAGTATACACAGTGAACCCAGGAAGGGGAACCTATAGGGAGCATACATGGAGAAACAAAAGGACATCATTTGTAGCTTTTGAGCTTTCTATACTGGCAAAATAAAATCTACTTAAGGAATTTCCAAAGATAAAGTTGACTCCATGTGATTTATAGTGTGGTGGCTTTAGAACTTACGCCCCCAACGAGAAGGCAACTTCATTCTGTTCTGGAGGTGGTTCAGTTTGCCCTTCTTTCACTTTAGAACTTGAAGCAGTACACCCCCTGTGTTTTCAGCAGCAGCAGCTTTCATCTTATCATTTCTAGATGCTATAGTTCTACATACACAGCACCTCAGCAGCACTGAGCTTACCGAAAACCAAACTCCTGCATCTGTAAACATGCACAATAAAACTCAAAGACAATGCACCCACTCAAAATGTGAATGAACAAAGAATATGTCAGCTCCACCCAGCGCCGTCCTCATTTCCCTTACATTATCTTACCCCACGAGGTAAAACTCTACTCCAAGGGTGTGATTTGACTATCATTTACAAGATGACTCAAGCAAAAAGCACACTGGAGAGGACACAACACCAAGAAGATACTCAGCCAATGTTAGCCTCTTCCAACCTCAGTAGCGGCTCTATCCTGAACTGTTATCATTCTCTCCTCATCACCTCATCAAGCCTGTTGTGATGTTTCTGGTGCAGGGTCTATCACCCAACCAACTTCGTTATTTTTTTCCAGGCCTGTATGTTTCTGATTTGGTGACTGACTTCTGGACAGCATTTTCCTACCTTTTTCCATGTTCAAACCAAGTGGGAGACAGTTGGCTCTGTTTCACAGAGTGCCATGTGGTTAAAAATTATTCTAAAATGTCATTTAATGATTTTCTAAAAATTACATGTGTTGAAATAACTTTCTAGGCCACAGATGGAGCTACTCCTGCCTTGGGCGCCATGTCAGCAAACTGAAACTGGGGTGGCTTTTCTGTCCCTGCAAATCCTCCACTTGGCTATAGACACAGTCTATCTGGGTGGCTAGTCCCCAAACGCCAAGCTACCTCTGGGCCTTCTCACCCCAAACAAGGGTGACTACGTGGCCCCAGCCAATCAGATATTTTCTATTTTTGTCTTCCTTAATCTTTATTCTTTATCCTTTTAAAGCTTCCTGCCTTCTGCCCTATTTTGCAGTTCTGGTGAAGCAGACTATCTGCTTCAGGAAGTGTTAAATAAAAGCGTGTTTGTACTACCTAAGTTGTCTTCTTTAATCATTTTTTAAACACAGGTAGCAAGTTAAAACAATAGAACCCAATCCCCATAGCTAGTCTTCCATTACAGAGTAAAGATTCTCAAGTAGCAGAAGAGAAATAAAGGAACAAGAGTTGTTCATCCGCTTTCTCTCGTGTTTAAGCTACACTGAATTTAGTAATCTGGCTCCCCAGCCTCCAACTATGGCTCTGCTTCCAGCTGTTCATGCCGTACTAAACCTGCAGATACAGTAAAACAGAAAAGTACAAGAAATTCACCAAAGGTGGTTAGGAGATCTTCCAAATGATTAAGGATGACGATATTATACAGAAAATGAAGATTATCAAGAGATGTGAGATACCCTGCAGGAAGAACAAGTTTACTTGCATTATTTCTGGAAGACTTTTGATATCACCTGATACCAGAGAATACTGCCCAAGTGCAGGCTAGACAAGAAGGGAGAAAGAAGAAGCCAATTTCTCAAAGAGGAGAGAGAGCTATAAAGAGAGCTGTGAACCACCAGGCAAGCGTCAGGCTTAAAGTGGTTTGATTTATATGTAGATGATCTAAAGATAGAAAATAGAATTGGCACATGAAGCTCCAATATGCCCCTTCCTCCTTGAAACTTCTAAAGGTGAAGGTCAGCATTTAATAAAACCACAGAGGTTAATCAAGAAGCACACACATGCACACTTGTAGATGCATAGATAAAGAATGTTTTATATATAAATTAAACATTATATGATGATAATGTTATAGTTAATAATATCATAAACATACACAAAGCCTTGTAAAGGATTGTATACCCTGATTTTTAAACAACTGTATAGCAAAAAATACAGCTGTAAAACTAAGGACCCTGCATGATTAAGGATAAGAGCTTTGTATTACTTGCTATACACACACCTAAATGCACGCACATACACCTATATATACACTTAAAATTTTTAGGCCTGATCTTAAAGCAAGGAGAGCAGTGTGGGATAGAAAACTGCTCTGGGATAGGGCATGGTATCTGGAACTAGAATACCCCAGATTTGAGTCCTGGCTTGGCCACTTGATGTTTACTTTGACTAAAGTTTTCTGAGTCCCAGTTTTCTCATATTTAAAGCCAACATAATAAGAGAGAAATGACAACATGTAGTCTGTAATAACTACGTAAGTTATTCATTATTAAGAAACATTTGACCATTGACTTTATAGCTCTCAGCTAAATATTTCCATAATCCTACCAAGATTCACAAATGTCATCCCTTTAAAGTACTGAGTAGCCAAGAAAATGAACAGAAAGAAAAATTCCATTTATTGAGTCAAGAATTCCTGACTGGGCTGCTTGTGTTTATTCCACTGGTATTTTAATAATTAGGAAAACAGCAATAACGGAAGCACCAATAAAAATAACTCCACTTAGAAAAAGTAAAGCAGCCAGAAAACCAATTCTGATAGTATCTTTATACATCAGAAAAAATTAATTTTGTAATGCTATATTGGTATTATCCCTAGAGGTCGTCCGTCCTAGACAAGTTGTATTAATTATCAGTCCAAGTTCAGAGCTGGAACTAGAAATACTCTAGGTATATAAAGAAGAAAGAGGTTTAATACAGAGAAATAAGCTCTTCAAAAATTGCTAGAAAGGCTGGAGGTGACCACTGAAATGGCTGAGCTCAAGAGCAAACTGCTTCTACATCAGCAGCCTCTTCAACACCCCATCTCCTCTTGAAAGCTTTGCTTGTCAGCAGGAAAAAAAAATCACAACTACAGATCCATGTCCACTAACATTTGTAAAGAAAAAGGTAGACAGTAAGAAATTTAAATGTGTTAATTACTAACAGCAAGTGTCCAGGGGCCACAGGGGCCATGCTTGTGATGGTTGGTTTTCCTTCCTGAGCCTGATTGTAAGATTCGGTGTTCTGGGCGGTTGGGAAGACAGAGTCACTTTCTTCATTTATGAACCTTTTTAATGAGAGACAATCAAGTGTGATATAACCATTCTGACTATCTAGTGTATGATTTTAAGAATAATGAAAACAATTTTAGAAACAGAGATAAAACAAAAATATTCTTTGGCACTAGGAAGAGAAACAAAGAAATAATTATTTTACTACCATTTCTCCTGTACATTATAAATTTCCAAACCAGCAATTTGAGTGGCCTTTAAAGTGAAGTTTGAGGGAACTTCAAGATAATTACCTGGACTTGAGACTGGAAACTACCCTTAGTCCTGTTCTAGATGGTGGCTTAGAGTTCCTGATGTGTGCAGCCTCACTTAAGCTGAAACTGAAAGTTGGCTCTGAAATAATTCATTTTACAAAATCCAAAAGATTGAATCTTTTTTTTTCAGAGATTGAATTTTAAATGAAAACGCAAATCTTCTCTGCTTCTTAAAAATTTAGGTGTCTTCTATGATTTTACTATCAAGGCATATATACCAATATGGTTTCCTCACTGGGATCTTCTGCAAAATTTGGCTTCTTGTACTTGGTTTTCCTTCCACCGTCCTAGGCAAATCATAATCATTTGTTTTTCAGTTGACGGACATTATCTGAACTGTCATCCTTATACTAAGACTCAGGTGAAGGCAGGCTTGGGCAGGAGGGAATCAGCGGGTGTGTGTACATTTGCCATCTCATCCTATTCTTAATTTATCCACCCTTGAGACCTGGAAGATCAGGTGCATTTGCTCCACCTGGTGCATGGACACCCAGTGTTCTCAGAGTGGTTTGCTTCTGACAGTTTCAGCTGCTGGATCAACACTTATTTTTTTTTTCTAAATGACTCAGATCTTTATGTTCTGTGGCTCTAGGGTAATACCTATGACAAATATTAGAACATGACGGTGCAGGGCTAGAAAGAGTGGACGTGACAACTAGCATTCACTTTCAGGAAGTAGCATCTGAAGGCTATAACTCTTCAAGCCTGATGACTCAGCCACCCAATGCCCAGGTACCTACGTGGCATATTCCTATAAAAAACCCCGATATTTCCCGCCATAATATATTGCTTGGTTATAGACATAATAAAAGTTGAATTTGAAGGCAAGAGTCTTGGTTTCCAAAGAGACCCAGTGCTGGGCTCATGAGCCACAGTTGTGATCAATTCTACAGATAAGTATGGATGGCACTGTTGTTAATTTCTCAGCTTTATTGAAACCTTATTTGCCAAGCACTTCCCTTTAGGTTTTATGTGGAATAGCTCTGTGATTTAGGCACTATTATTATTTGCATTTTATAGCAGAAAGTGATGCATGGAGGGGTTAAGTCATTTGTTCAAGGTCACACTTCCCTGGTGGCTCAGAGGGTAAAGCATCTGCCTGGAATGCGGGAGACCCAGGTTCAATCCCTGGGTTGGGAAGATCCCCTGGAGAAGGAAATGGCAACCCACTCCAGGACTCTTGCCTGGAGAATCCCATGGAGGTAGGAGCCTGGTAGCTATAGCCCATGGGGTTGCAAAGAGTCGGACACAACTGAGCGACTTCACTCACACAACAGTGGCAACCTCAGAATCTAAATCCCAGCCTTTAGAATGAAATCCCTCCCTGGTGTCTCTGTTCATACTACTGTTATTAATCTGGTCATGCAGCCTCAAAATATTAGATCTGGAAGGGATCTCGGAAGTTATAACTACACATTTATTGTAGGGATGAGAAAAATGAAGCCAAGAGAATGTTAAATGACTGCCTTGAGGATCCATATCTGGGTCATGGCAAAACCAAGAAGATAATTAATGTTTTTTTCTATTACATCACACTTTGGCTTTTCTCTGCCATTGTTCTTTATGCTAATGAATCAGTAGGTCTTATCCACTTCCTTCTTAACTTTTATGATCTCTGTTCTTTTCCTCTTATCCCCATTGCTATCACCCAAATCTAGGCACTGATTACCCTTTGCCTAGAAGAGTGAGGTTACCTCTGACCAGTCTCAGGACTGCCTGTCTCTCTTCCTTCAACCAGATAGAAATGAAATAAAACATAATCAGTAATTATACAAGCCACTTGTTCAAAAATGTTGTGTCTAGTCCATTCAATCATTTTCAGTGTTGCCAAAGCTCTCCCTTGCAATCACTTATTGTTATTTTAAAAAAATCTATAAACATTATTAATGATCAACTTTCCCTTGTAATTAGATGTAGTTATTAATTTTTTAAAAATTATAGCTGAATTTGGGTTTTCAGCTGATTTTGATGGCTCAGCAGTAAAGAATCTGCCTGCCAAGCAGGAGTTTTGGGTTCAGTCCCTGAGTCAGGAAGATTGCTTGGAGAAGGAAATGGCAACCCACTCTGGTATTCTTGCCTGGGAAATCCCATGGACAGAGGAGCCTGGTGGGCTACAGCCCAGGGGGTCACAAAGAGTCAGATACAACTTAGTGACTAAACAGCAGCAATAACATCGTTGTTTTACAACATTGTATTAGTTTCTGGGGTAAAGCAAAGTGATTCAGTTATATATATATACACACACATATAATCTTTTTCATATTCTTATATTATAGTTGAATATATATGTATATTCTTTCCATATTCTTTTCCATTATGGTTTATCACAGGATATTGAATATGGTTCCCTGTGCTGTACAGTAGGACTTGTTGGATATCATCCTATATGTAATAGTTTGCATATCAAGCCATCATCTCTTGATGGATTGGTGCAACAGCTCCCTAACTGGTCTCCTTATTTTCCTACAGTCTTTTCTCAATATAGCATCTAAAATGACCCTGTTTAAATGTGAGTCAGACCATGTCACTCCATCACTCAAAGCCTCCACTATCTTCCATCTCACTCAAAGTCAGAGTTCTTACACTGCTTACAGAGACGTAAAAAAATCTGCACTCCATCCCATACGCCACCTCTCTGACGTCATTTCTCCCCTTTGTGGCTCCACATCAGCCACTCTGAATTTCTCAGAAACTGCGACCAGGTGACAAGACTTTTACACTAGCTTCTGCTCGAATGCTTTTCTCCTAAATATTTTGATGCCTGCCCTCTCACCTCCTTCTATACTTAAAAACACACTTTTAGTGATGCTTTTCCAGATTTTTTTTTTTCTGAAGTTGCTCAAATATCCCTGGCTTTGTCCTCATTTCCTGCTTTATCTTTCTTTATAGCAATTATACAATTTGTATGTATAATAGTTGAAATCTCACTTCCTACTTCTACAAAAGGCAAGCTCCATGAGAGCAGGGATTTGTCTCTTTTTTATTCATAGTTGTTGCATTGTCAAGCACTTAGTAAATATTCAGCAGATATTTCTTGAATGAATAAAAATTTGAGAGCTGGTGACATCTGACAACATGGATGTTTCCCCAATTTTCATACTTTAAAAAAGAAAATATCTACAATTAGAAGAGAAACAGTCTTTAACAATGTGTAAGCCTTGGCCGGGAGAAATATCAATCACCTCAGATATGTAGATGACACCACCCTTATGGCAGAAAGTGAAGAGGAAATAAAAAGCCTCTTGATGAAAGTGAAAGAGGAAAGTGAAAAAGTTGGCTTAAAGCTCAACATTCAGAAAACAAAGATCATGGTATCCGGTCCCATCACTCCATGGGAAATAGATGGAGAAACAGTGGAAAGAGTGTCAGACTTTATTTTGGGGGGCTCCAAAATCACTGCAGATGGTGACTGCAGCCATGAAATTAAAAGACGCTTGCTCCTTGGAAGAAAAGTTATGACCAACCTAGAAAGTATATTCAAAAGCAGAGACATCACTTTGCCGACTAAGGTCCGTCTAGTCAAGGCTATGGTTTTTCCTGTGGTCATGTATGGATGTGAGAGTTGGACTGTGAAGAAGGCTGAGCGCCAAAGAACTGATGCATTTGAACTATGGTGTTGGAGAAGACTCTTGAGAGTTCCTTGGACTGCAAGGAGATCCAACCAGTCCATTCTGAAGGAGATCAGCCCTGGGATTTCTTTGGAAGGAATGATGCTGAAGCTGAAACTCCAGTACTTTGACCAACTCATGTGAACAGTTGACTCATTGGAAAAGACTCTGATGCTGGGAGGGATTGGGGGCAGGAGGAGAAGGGGATGACTGAGGATGAGATGGCTGGATGGCATCACCGGCTTGATGGATGTGAATCTGTGTGAACTCCAGGAGATGGTGATGGACAGGGAGGCCTGGCGTGCTGCGATTCATGGGGTCACAAAGAGTCAGACACGACTGAGCGACTGAACTGAACTGAACTGAACTGAGCCTTGATTTGGATGAATGTGATTCTAAGCATTTTAATTTCTTTTCTTCTGTAATTATTTATTAATTACTGGGTTGTCTGGGTTGTACTGGGTTGTCTGGGTTGTACTGGGTTGTCTGGGTTGTACTGGGTTGTCTGTAATGAACATGTTATATATCTTAAAAAATTTTTAAATTGAGCAAAGGTAATAAAGATCTTTAGTCAACGATAAGGAAAAAGTTAGCATGGGTGGATGGCTCACACAGTACAAGACAAAAACGTCACCTTAGTATAAAATGTTGGATGTCCATTGACAGATGAGTGGATAAAGAAGATGTTAGATACACACACACACACACACACACACACACACAATGGAATATTAGTCCTTAAAAAGAATGAAATAATGCCATTTACAGAAACATGGATGGACCTAGAGGTTATCATACTAAGCAAAGCAAGTCAGAAAGGAAAGATAAATACTTTGTGGCATTACCTATACGTAGAATCTAAAATAAAAATGAACATATCTAGGAAACAAAAACAGACTCACAGATATAGAGAACAGACTTGTGGTTGCTGGGAAAGAAGGTGGGGAAGGAAGAATGGGAGTTTGGGATTGACAGAGGCAAACTATTATACATAAGAAGGATAAACAACAAGGTCCTACTGTATAGCACAGGGGCCTATATTCAATATCCTGTGATAAACCACAATGGAAAAGAATATGAAAAAATATATATACACACACATGTGTAACTGAGTCACTTTTTTGTACAGCAGAAATTAAATACATTATAAATTCATTTTACTTGAACAAAATAAAAAAATAAGAATAATAACAACAAAATGACTTACCTACCACAATATGTACCAAGAATTATTCTAAATCTTTACTCATATTCCTTTACTTCATACTCACTGAATTCTATGAGACATCTATGATTACCTCATTTTCACAGATGAGGAAACTGAGGCTTGGAGGTTACCCAGAGTTCACTTGACACTGAAGCCATATTTTTAATCTAATTTCTTTTTCTAGCAAATATGTGAGTTTCATGTAGAATAATGTCTTATAAGTTTAATTCTGCTTCTTAAGAAAGTGTTTATGCATATTGATCAGATGGTACTATTTCTTTAGATAAAACTTGCTTTATGTGCAGCTGACGTTACTTCCTTATTAGTTCAAACTTCATGGAGTTTGAACCAAATTAGAAGGGACTCTGGGAGTATCCACACAAAAATACCCCCACCTCACATACATGCATTAAAACTGTGCCTTAGGGTTTAGAAAACCCTGAGATCTCTATCAAAACCCTGTCAGAGCTAATAAATAAATTTAGCAAATCTGCAGGATACAAGCCCAAATTACAGAAATTTGTGGCATTTCTATACACAAATAAAAAATTATCAGAGGCCTTCTCTGGTTGCTGGCTCACTGGTAAAGAATTTGCCTGCCAATGCAGGAGACACAGTTTTGATCCCTGGTCTGGGAAGATCCCATATGCTGTGGAACAATTAAGTCTGTATGCCACAGTTACACAGCCTATGCTCTCAAGCCTGTGAATCACACCTATTGAGTTCCCAGCCTAGAGTCTATGCTTAGCAACAAGAGAAGCCACTGCAGTGAAAAGCCTGCATACCACAGTCAGAGTGCAGCCCTCACGCGCTGCAACTAGAGAGAAGCCTGGCAGCAGCAAAGACCCAGCACAGACCAAAAATCAGATGCAATTATTTAAAAAAAATTTTAAAGAACTATCTGAAAGAAAAATTAAATCAATCCTGTTTAAAATTGCATTAAAAAGAATAAAATAATAAATTTAACCAAATAAGTGAAAGACTTGTGAATTGAAAACTATGAGACATTAATGAAAGCAATCGAAGAAGACATAAATGGAAAGATATATCAGATTTACAGACTGGAAGAATTATTGTTAAAATGTTCATACTACACAAAACAATCTACAGATTCAGTGCAATCATTATCAAAATTCCAATAGCATATTTCACAGATCAGCAAAGACCCAGCCAGACCAAAAATCAGATGCAATTATTTAAAAAAATTTTTAAAGAACTATCTGAAAGAAAAATTAAATCAATCCTGTTTAAAATTGCATTAAAAAGAATAAAATAATAAATTTAACCAAATAAGTGAAAGACTTGTGAATTGAAAACTATGAGACATTAATGAAAGCAATCGAAGAAGACATAAATGGAAAGATATATCAGATTTACAGACTGGAAGAATTATTGTTAAAATGTTCATACTACACAAAACAATCTACAGATTCAGTGCAATCATTATCAAAATTCCAATAGCATATTTCACAGAACTAGAACAAATAATTCTAAAATCTGTATATAACCACAAAATATCCTGAATAGTCAAAAAAACAATCTGAGAAAGGAGGACAAAGGTGGAGATATCACGCTCTTTGATTTCAAACTGCAAAGTTATAGTAATCAAAACAGTATGATACTGGAAGAAAGACAGACAGATCAACTGGAACAGAATCAAAAGTCCAGAAATAAACACACGCATATGGACAATTAATTTATGACAAATGTGCAAAGAACTACAATGGAGAAAGAACAATCTTTTCAGTAAATGGTGCTGGGAAAACTGGACAGCCACATTCCAAAGAATGAAACTAGACCATTATATTACACCATACACAAAAAAATTAACTCAAAATGGATTAAGGACTTGAATATAAGACCTGAAACTATAAAATTTCTAGAAGAAAACATTGGTTATAACCTTATCGACATTGGTCTTTTTGTTGATCTGACTTCAAAGGCAAGGAAAACAAAAGCAAAAATAAACAAATGGGACTAAACTAAACTGAAAAACTTCCGCAGAGCAAAGGAAACTATCATAAAAATAAAAAGAGCCATTTGCTGAGTGGGAGAATATACTTGCCAATCATATCATATCCGATAAGGGCTTCCCAGGTGATGCAGTGGTAAAGAGTCTGCCTGCCAATACAGGAGATATAAGAGATGTGGGTTTGATCCCTGGTTTGGGAAGATCCCCTAGAGGAGGAAATGGCAACCCACTCAGCATTCTTGCCTGGAAAATTCCATGAGCAGAAGAGCCTAGCAAGCTACAGTCCATAGGGTCACAAAGAGTGGGACATGACTGAGAGATTGAGCACATACATATTTGATAACAGGTCAATATTAAAAAATACAAAGAACTCATACAACTCAACAACAATGAAACAACCTGATTAGAAAATGGACAGAGTGTCTGAATAGCCATATTTCCAAAGAAGACTGCAAATGGCCAACAAACACATGAAAAGATGGTCAACATTACTAATCATTAGGAAGATGCAAATCAAAAGCATTGAATTATCACTTCACATCTGTTAGAATGACTATTATCAAAAGGACAAGAAACAAGTTCTGGTGAGGATGTGGAGAAAAGGGAAACCCTCATACAGTTTGTAGAATTGTAAACTGGTGCAACTATGATGGAAAACAGTATGGTGAGTCCTCAAAACATTAATAGAACTATCTTATAATCCAACTATTCCACTTCTGGGTATTATCTGAAGAAAACAAAAACACTAATTTGAAAGTATATATGTACCTATATGTTCACCGAGGAATTATTTATAATAGCCAAGACATGGAAACAAGCTAAGTGTCCACTGATGGATGAAAGAAAAAAGATGTGATCTATACAGACAAATGGATCACAACCTTGTTGTAGCAAAGGGGCTTGCATAATTCAATGAAGCTATGAGCCATGCCATGAAAGGCCACCCAAGAAGGTGGCCCACTGGAGGAGGAAATGGTAGACCCACTCCAATATTCTTAACACAAGAACCTCATGAACAGTATGAAAAAGAAATACTACTCAGCCATATAAAGAATGAAATTTTGTCATATGAGACAGTATGGATAGACCTGGAAGGAATTATGCTAAATGAAATGTCAGAAGGAAAAAGATAAACATCATATGATTTTACCCATAAGTGTAATTAAGACAAACAAAACGAAAGCAAACTCAGATACAGACCACAGATGGTTGGTTACCAGAGAGAAAGTCACTGGGACCTAGGTAAAAGAGTGAAGGGGTTCAATTGTATGATGATGGATCATAACTAGACTTTTAGGGGTGATCAGTTTTTGGTGTATACAGAGGTCACATTATAAGATTGTATACTTAAAACTTACAAGTATAAAAAAAGATTTCACTGTATCAACAACAATAAATCGTCTGATAGAACCAATAGAAAGAAAAGTTGTGCCCAAGTGCTGTTAGAGGAAATCTGAAAAACATATTTTGTACTTAGTACATATCTACCCTTTAAAAATTACTATTATCACAGAGATAAAATAAAAATATAGCTTCTCCTTGTAGTCTTCTAAACAACACTCTTGTTTGTATTTCCCTGAGACAAATGTTTTTATTTAACCTAGGCAAGATATTTTTAGAAAGTGAGGAACTGTGGAGAAATTTAGAACAGAAAATAAAAACCATATAAGAGCTTGGGTATGAATTCAATTTTCCTTGCATGGTCAAATAACTAACTCCCTGCGGACTGTCGTCAAACACAATTTAAGATCACCATTTGATTAAATTTTCATTCAAAAGGATCATGAACCTAAAATTTTGACAGATAAGGAAGATCATTTCATTTTAAAAGAATGTCTCTGGCAATTTGTTTCATCAAACTTTGGCTCAGATTCTACTTCCCCCTAAGAAACTTCCCTGACACATTGTACCCCTCCCGGTCACTCCCTTATGTGAAACTGATTCATATTTATGCCAAAAACTTTTGTGACATCAATTTACCGCATAATTTATATGTTTCTCTAACTGAACCACAAACTTCTTGAGGTCAAAGACTATCTTTTTTCCTAGTTTCTAACTTTCTTACCTGATTAGGGATAATACTAGGGCACAGTTGGTGCTTGACTAACAAATACGTGTTGAATGAATGACTAATACATGGGGGGCTTGGAAATATTCCTAACCATTGAAGACAGCATTAGGCTAGACACTTTTGCACACATAATTTCACTGAGTCATCTCTATGATTCTGTGACAGAGGTATTATTAATGCTACCGTGTAACGTTGGAAGAACCAGCAGCTTCGAGAATTAAATAAAGCCTAAATCTGTATGGCTGGAGTCATGATTCAAGTTCAGAGCTGTTTGCTTCTCAGGTCTTTGCTCTTCCTATCACTCTGAACAGATTTTGTTTGTTTTTTCAAGCACAGGTGATGAGAAACAACTTCATCTAGCTTGGACTAAAAGAAGGTTTTTATTGGAAGAATCAGGAAAGAATGGGAAGGTCTGCAGAATCCAGAGCTGTCTGGGGAACATTGGCAGTAGGAACTAGGGAGAGGAGGCTGCCAACCTAGACTGTCTCTGCTTTCTCTGCTCAAGTCCCGTTTTCTCCTTCTAAAGAGAGCTTTTCTCTGTGTTTGTGTTGAGAGGGGTGAGAGGAGTAAGAGATGAGAGAGAGAGGCAGAGCTATC
>SJYC01033000.1:0-18878 GCA_006408675.1 Madoqua kirkii | reverse complement strand
GAGAAACAGTGGAAACGGTGTCAGACTTTATTTTGGGGGGCTCCAAAATCACTGCAGATGGTGACTGCAGCCATGAAATTAAAAGATGCTTACTCCTTGGAAGAAAAGTTATGACCAACCTAGATAGCATATTCAAAAGCAGAGACATAACTTTGCTGACTAAGGTCCGTCTAGTCAAGGCTATGGTTTTTCCTGTGGTCATGTATGGATGTGAGAGTTAGACTGTGAAGAAGGCTGAGAGCCAAATAATTGATGCTTTTGAGCTGTGGTGTTGGAGAAGACTCTTGAGAATCCCTTGGACTGCAAGGAGATCCAACCAGTCCATTCTGAAGGAGATCAGCCCTGAGATTTCTTTGGAAGGAATGATGCTAAAGCTGAAGCTCCATTACTTTGGCCACCTCACGCCAAGAGTTGACTCATTGGAAAAGACTCTGATGCTGAGAGGGATTGAGGGCAGGAGGAGAAGGGGATGACAGAGGATGAGATGGCTGGATGGCATCACCGGCTCGATGGATGTGAATCTGAGTGAACTCTAAGAGATGGTGATGCACACGGAGGCCTGGCGTGCTGCAATTCATGGGGTCTCAAAGAGTCGGATACGACTGAGCGACTGAAGTGAACTGAACTTTAAGTCTAGCTCCTGTATAGTTTTCTCGCCTATCTTTTCTTTGTTCTCCAGCTTTTCTTTTTGGATATTTCTTTATTCTCTTTTCATTCAATAATTATTAATTTGGGACATATGAACTTAGCATTTTTTAAAAGGTAAAGGTAAAAGTGGTTGAACTTTTCAGTAATTTCATATAGTTCAACCTAATACAATGTACTTTTTAAAGGAAATTTTGTAATTTTTAAATTTCAAATTCTGGGTTCTTCTTCTTATCTTAATCTTTATAAATGGGTTCTATTTTTGTCTGTATCTTGATGAAACTCTCCCTCAGACATAAAAAAAACCTCAACAAGCTAGCTGTTTGACTGAAATATGTCAGTTGTTAGGGACTGAGCTGTGCCCTCCCTCCACTGCCATAAACAAGAGAAATGTTTATGTTCTAACTTCTAGTACCTTAGAATATGGATTTGGAAATAGTCTTTACAGATATCATCAAATTAAAATGGGGTCATTAGCATGGACCCAATCTAGCATGCCTGGTGGCCTTATGAAAAGGGGAAATTTGGACATGAGACAGCATGGAAGGAAGACAGTGTGATAATGCACAGACAGACAGAAGATGGGCCGGTGACCGCAGTGATGCAGCTACGAGACCAGGAATGTCAAAGATCGCATCTGCCTAGAGCTGCCGGTGGGAACATACCGCGGATGGTCCCTCGACTTCAGCTTTCAGGGTTCCAAGAGAACGCATTTCTGATGTTTTAGGCCTCCTAGTTTTTGGTACTTTCTAAAACTCTGCTGGTATATATGCTTGACAATGGATAGATATTATTAACAACTTTTTTTCTGACTCTAGAAATTGGAGAAGCAGATGAATAGAAGAGTTCCTCTTGCTCAGTTCCCACAATAATATTTCTTTTCAATATTATTTGAAGGAAAATGGAGTAGATTTCTAATGACTACTTATCTTCTTTGGGAACTCTATTCACCTTTATAACATAAAAGTCTGTAAAAAATATGAGACTGGTCTTCATCAAACCATTTAGCCCAATACATATTTAAATGGCTCTCAAAGTATAAGAAAGAGTTCAGTAATAAAAAAAAATATTTTAAAGAATCCTTCATATTACAATCGACATAGAGCCTAATTTTATGGTTACAGAAAAATATCAAACTTTATAGATTTTAGTGAAAATTGAAAGAAATTATCACTACTAATAGCTGAAAATTCTATATTAAACAAATAAATGCCCACTACTCAAATTACATTGTCTAATATATGTAATCCAAAACCTCAAGTAAGAAGCAATTTTAGATGGCTTCAAAATAATAAATAACATGAAATTGAAAATGGAGATTTGGCATAGTTTTGGAGGTAAATGTGACTAGATACACATGAAAGCCATTCTTTTTTCTAGTAAAATAACTTTGCTTAATGATGACAATAGTGTGGCTATAAACATAAAATAATTTCTCTTCCTTCTTTTCTCTCATTCTTTCCTTTAAAGGGTTCATTTTTTTTTCTACTGATACCAATGTTAACATTTGGTATCCTTCCCAAGGATATTATAAAAATATCACATCATAAACATTTAAACTGAAAAAATATGTAGCCCGTGGGCCAGATAATAATGGCAATATTCCTTTAAAAATAGATATAAGAGACACAGGACAGGTGGCAAACAATCATGAGCAGGAACTTTGACTTTTGCAAAACATGACTGCTATTTCTACCTGCTGTGGGCTTGACACAGAAACTTACAGAGCCCAAGATAAATGTATTTTTGGAGATGAAACTTGCCCTTCTATACTTGTACTTTTGTTGATAACTTGTTTAAACCAATTGTATATTTTCTTTGTATGCTGGCATTGATGTGCTAAAAGACAGCTATTGACAAAGAAGTCCAGCTAAACAGGTCATAGGACTTGTTTTCAGAGCCAACTTTTATTTTCTTTCTAGATTTTGTACATGTTGCAAGAGAGGACTATAAATTATCTTACTAATTCTAATAAGTATGGAAACATATTTTTAAGAAGTCTTAGTTCAGTTCAGTTCAGTTCAGTCGCTCAGTTGTGTCCAACTCTTTGCGAGCCCATGAATTGCAGCATGCGAGGCCTCCCTGTCCATCACCAATAGTGTGGCTATAAACATAAAATAATTTCTCTTCCTTCTTTTCTCTCATTCTTTCCTTTAAAGGGTTCATTTTTTTTTCTACTGATACCAATGTTAACATTTGGTATCCTTCCCAAGGATATTATAAAAATATCACATCATAAACATTTAAACTGAAAAAATATGTAGCCCGTGGGCCAGATAATAATGGCAATATTCCTTTAAAAATAGATTTAAGAGACACAGGACAGGTGGCAAACAATCATGAGCAGGAACTTTGACTTTTGCAAAACATGACTGCTATTTCTACCTGCTGTGGGCTTGACACAGAAACTTACAGAGCCCAAGATAAATGTATTTTTGGAGATGAAACTTGCCCTTCTATACTTGTACTTTTGTTGATAACTTGTTTAAACCAATTGTATATTTTCTTTGTATGCTGGCATTGATGTGCTAAAAGACAGCTATTGACAAAGAAGTCCAGCTAAACAGGTCATAGGACTTGTTTTCAGAGCCAACTTTTATTTTCTTTCTAGATTTTGTACATGTTGCAAGAGAGGACTATAAATTATCTTACTAATTCTAATAAGTATGGAAACATATTTTTAAGAAGTCTTAGTTCAGTTCAGTTCAGTTCAGTCGCTCAGTTGTGTCCAACTCTTTGCGAGCCCATGAATTGCAGCATGCGAGGCCTCCCTGTCCATCACCAATGTCTCAAGGGCCAAGTATATTGAAAAGATGAATTAAGACAACTTATATTATGTGAAAAGTCAATTTCTTTCAAAATTGTCATCATTTCAACCCTGGTTTTATTTAAAAAGAAATAATCATACTCCCAAGGTACATATTTCTGCCACAAGAGAAATTAAGAATGAATACTTAGCACATTTAGTCATTGTGGAAATCAATGAGAAAAATCACAGTGGAAAGCTATTTGAAATTGCGTATAAGTTTAAACAGTCATTAGGAAGAAATTAATTAAAACTAAAGACAGTAAAAAGAAAATGTTTACAAGGTTGCCTTATCTTCGTATTGAGCATCTAATTGGTAAACTAAACATCTCAGTCCACTTTTTCAGCATTATCTTTCATTTAGTCCCCAGATCCTACCAGAGCGTGCTAAAATAGTATTATGAGATTAAACTAAACACATATCAGAAGATATAACAATCTGAAATGCACTCCACAATCAACTAGAAATCAATGTGGGTTATCAGTGGCAGTGAGAACAGAATCGCAGGCAACTGAGTACTGACTGTGGACATGTATGTGCTCAGACACTTGTGCTTTTATATATGTTGAGGCGGTTCTGGAGATGAGGGAGAAACCTGTAAATTATCTGGCTGCTGCTGCTTTATTTTTCTGGCTGGATATTCAGCTGACACAAGTTCCAGTAGTGGGGAGCTGATATTATTTGATGAAGTCTCGGCTTGCTGGCGTCTGTGCAGCTTGGCCTCCCCTCTAGTGGGATGGTTCACCTCCCAAATCCCTCTTTGAGCTGACATCGCTATCTTCACCTGCATATCTTAACCTCTCTTGATCTTAAAATGTGACTATCAACCAAAAGGAAGCACAGATTTTTCTTTTTTCCCTTCTCTCCCTGCCCTCCACTGTGTCTTTCCTTGTGTTTTTTTGTGTGCATGTGACTGTCATTCTCTTTGGATCATCTAGTCTTCACACTAGATCCTGACCATGCATGAGGATACCCTAAGTCCTTAAAACTCTGGGAATATGACTGCCTTCCTTTTATTTCTGAGCTGCTTGCCTTCTGAAGAAGGCATGAAAACTTCTTTATTTGCAGCCTTGCTCATCCTTCTTGAAAGTGACTCACAGATTTGCTTTAATCTAGGAAGCCATGTAAGGTGTATGGCTGTCTGACTCTTTGACACCCCTACATAATCTGAGTGGCCTCATTTTTACTAACTTTCACTTTGATATCCCTAGTTTTGAAAGCTTTCCTCCTTCTCTTCCATTTTAAAATTGGATGTGTTCAACATGCCCTGACTGAATTAGCATTGCCTATCTGTCCAGTGAAGCAGTCCTGGAAAAATTCACATTTAAACAGCACCTCCAAGAGTTCTTAATGACTTGGTGCTGAAAGGCAGCTGGCTCAAGTCCAAGTCTGGGGTTTCACTGCTCTGGCAGGAAGGTCAGTTTAGTCCTAAGGGGAAGGAAAAGAAAATACTATACTCTGTATATCCTGTGAGAGAAAAATTACAAATTCAGATGTAATACTGAAAATACTTCCTTCTTAATTTCAAAGTAACTACTTTTAGTAGCCAGTGAACTCCCAATGGTTAAATTATTAGCTTCAGACATTTTGCTTTAGACAAAAAAACCTCTAAGTGGCCTACTTTCATTTTCGTCTGGTTGAACAGTTTGTGGTTATAATATTTTAAATAACCTTTTAAAATGATCTTGGTAAGAGAGTAAAGAAGTAAAAAAAAAAAAAAAAGCAAAAACCACCAAACCTCAATTTTTGAAAACTTTTTTCCTGAAGACCTCTGCCTAATTGTTCCAATAAGGACACAAAACCTTAAATTAATTATGCAAGTTTCTTAGAGTCTCAGAAGCAATAAAAGAAAAAAAAATTGGGCAAGTTTTGCATTATTTTTGAGGTGAGCTGTTCATCTTGCTTTTCATAAATTTTAGAAACACAGCTATGCCTCCTGAGGTGGAAAGAACAGGGAAATGACTTAGCTCAGAAGGAAAACCTTAGTAACCTAGGACCACATGCCACTTGATGAGGGAGGGGATTACTTGTAGATGATATGTGTTTGGAGTTATCCTTGAGACTCCCCTGGTATGATTAACTGTCTGATTGAGAGGTGAAGGCTGGGACAGACACATTAATACAATCACTTTTCTTCACAACTAAGTCATTAGTTAAATAAAATCTATGGGAAAGCTGATGCCATAAAAGAAGTTAGATAGCATTACCCTGGTGTTATTACCCTTGTTATCCTTGACCTCTGGAGACTTAATGATCTTCAAATAAGTCGTTATTTCAGCAAATCCCTTTTCAAACGAAATCAAGGACTAGAGAGTTTATTTAATAACCACCACAAACATTAAGTAAGTGGTATAAAAATTCTGCTGTCTTGACTTAATTTTGATAACAATGTGCTGAATAAGACTCCAAGTCCTAAAGTGAAACATTCCCCACTCCCCCACTTACTTTCCACTGCTTAATCTACCAAAAAATGGTTGCTACTGCTTTTGGATTTTCAAGTGTAAACCATGTTGCTTAATGCAAACTGAAATAAGCTGGTTAGCAGATGGCAAGCATCTCAGAACCTGCTCGAGGATGCACGTCACACTGAGGTTTGAGGAGGTACCCTCTGCCATCACACCAGTGCAAAATTCAGTAGGAAACTTCTTGTCATTTTCTGTCAAAGAGTCGGTGCATGAAAAACAAGAAGGCTGCAGTCTGCTCTTGAGATACTGGAGGATTTCTATCTCTCTGTTTGGCCTCTCTTAAGAACAGAATTTTATGAAAGCTGAGGTCACTCTGAAGGGCATCCATTAAAATATGACTGTTTTTGTGGATATGCAGATAGCTGAACAGTGATGTTCCTTACTCTTCTTTTGGCTTATGGACCCCTTTGAGAATCAGTAAAGGCTATAAAATCCAGAGAACACACACACATGGACACACACACACACAACAGCATATCCTGTTAGGGAGTTCATGAAATCCCTAAAGCTTGTCCACAAACCTCTGTTGCACAGACTATACTCTGATTGATGAATTCATCTTGCATTTTTATAACCTTTCAGGGTTGCCTGCATTTTATTAGTACTTTTCGGTAAGAGAGTCCAAACTCCTTTACACATCAACACAAAAATAAAATTCCTTGAAATGGAGAGGTAACAAACAAAACCGAAAACCCGACAACACCAAAGATTCAACTTCCATCCTTTCCTTCCCTTTGTGCCTCCACCCTCTCTTCTCCCCTCCCCAACCCCACCCTAGTGTGGACACATTCTTATCTGTTCTTTTCTGAACTAGTGTGACACAACCGTAACTCATTTTATTTGTGAAACCAGGTCTTTTTCCTCCTATGTATGCAATTTTGTGTCACAGAGTATCTTCCCCTTTCTTTTGAAAAGATGTCTTCAAGAAGAATAAGTTCTGAACCCAAGAAATATTTTCCTTTCTCAGGTTAGCTATAGCTACAGTGCATTGAGTCATTTCAAATGTTGAGAGATTGTACATGTTTTCAGCAGTACCAGCTTGCCCTTTACCCCTTGAAAAGCTAAGTCTAAGCCAGTTTCACACCTCTCTTTCCTTTTCACACCTTATCCTTGTCTCCATACCCCCAGAAGAGCAGCATCTGTAAGACCCTCTGAACTCTTAACCGCGAAACCCAGTGGTTGTCTTAGTTTCTCTTTAAGTGCAGTTTTCCAATTTTCCACTAGTTGGGGCTCTGTACAAAGGAAAGGGAAAAAAGGGCCTCCAGAATTATTCATTAATACTAACAAAACATTTTATATGATATCTCTAAACTGCTATCCAAGTCTCTGGAAAGATGCTCACTAATTTTATTGTTGTCACAATATATTGATCAAGAACTTGTGTTGATATATTGGATGAGTTGTGCTGGTTAGAGAAGGCTAAACTAATTTACTGCTTTCAGTGTGATTTGGAGGAATCCAGTTCACCCAGCGCAAAAACTATTACAAAATGTGAAATTACGAAGTCCATAACATTGGAACATTGGGTTCATAAGTAGCAAGGTCATCTTCTGTGTAAGTTTTTTCTAGCACAGGGAAGTAGCTACTCATCTTTTAACCCACATGGCACGAAGTCTGGCACAAATTAGACCCTTAATAAAAGTGGTCTGATTTCTGCCTTTGCCTAAGAACCAGAGTTTGGATAACATTATGTAGCATCAGTTCTCTGGGAAGACCTTCAGAAAACTCTTGGTCTGTGCTAACTCTAGGTTTGTTGCTCTCAGTCAGTTTTTTAAATTACTTTGTGTCAGGTTGAAAGATTACCTTGGGTAGTCACATACAATCAAGGTCTCCCAGCACTTTGCTTACACTTGCGTTTTGTTTTAGGTTTGTTTATCCTGTCTCTCTCCACCTCCCCGGAGATCCTTTGGCAAATCTGATAAACAATGCTTTTTTTCTTGCTCAAGGCAGAAAGTCCGATCGAATACAATGGGAGGCCAGACTTGGCTGCAAAGTGGGCTGCAGGTGTGCTGGCATTGTGGTCATCTAAACCAGATGCTGGGAGTTGAAGCACCTGCTTCCCTTCTCTGTCTACACTCCAGAGATCACCACTTCTGGGTAACAGAGGCCAGAGAACCAGGCTGAAGAAAAGGATGAAAATACCACAGCATCCTCTTAACAGATCAAATGAGTTGCCCTAGAAATAGCTTCATGAAATTCTCCCTCTAAGTCCTCAAACATATATAGCCTGATTTGTGTTCTTCCCCTCTCTAATCTGACAGCAGCATCCTCTCAACACACACACTTGACAACATCATTTACTAGAAACAGACACTCGGCGGCAACTTAATTTTTCTCTGGATTATATTATCTAGAGAGACAAGACTGGCCACGGACAAGAAGGTGATGATTTTTATGGTTCTGATAACATGATGCCAAAAGCCTTGTGCAGCCTCAGATTTAATGAACATTTTTATAAGTGCCATCAATTTCTGAACAGTCCAGAAAGAACATTTAATTTTCTATCTTGAATGTGGATCATCAGATAAGAGATCAGGAGAAACTGGTTCTTGTGGGGATGTGACTTTTCTCTAACACTGGTTGCCTGAGAGGCTGGCTCTGACATTTTTTATTAAGCTGATTCTAAGTTATATTATTTCAGTTCTAAATATTAGCAATAAATTGGCCACAGGCATGCGTATTCAAATCCCTAGTAGGAAACCTGTATGGGTTACGTTCCTTCCTGCTGTTAATATTTTTATTTCCAATTACAGTGTTACTTATTGTCATGCATGAATGCCCTTTTGGGTCAGAGTTCACACTGTGTGTTTATACAGAGGGATCTATTTTCTTTGTGTATCTTTGTACTGTGTTCCTAGGAGTCAATGGAGAAAGCTTTTGCATTGAAGAATGAAACCCTGCAGCCACACCACTCTGGAGGATCCCTTGCAAACACACAGTGAGGGCGCCAGGGCCTTGGCGTGGAGGAGAGGCAGGTAGCGGGCCTGTGTCCTTCTCAGGTTCACTAGCTCTTCCATCCAAGAGGAATCTGTTCCTTGTCTGTGAGCTCTTACTGACTTTACCGCTTCAGGAAGCCCGTTACACTTGTTCCTTACAGCTCTGCAATAAACGGATATATATTTGTTGCTGCCTGTCCAGACCAAGTTTACAAGGGAGAAAAATTTCTGAAATGACAAGCCCAGTTTATTGACATGAGAGGAGAAAGAGGAGCGGCAGGATGGGAAAAGCTGACAAATCAGAACACACTAGTGGAGTCGGTCTGAAAAAAGGGATGTGTGGTGTTTAGTAAGAATTTTTTGAAATCACCCAAAGGGTTGACAGTATGTTTCCAAAAAATAAATTAAAATAAAGAGACTCATTCTCTTCATCTCATGCCCACATTCTTCTCGGTCAAAGCCTCATTAAAAGACGCACCCAGACAACTAAGGAAAGAGAGGGTGGATCTGGAAGTGAGAAAGGGAACCCTGGATCCTAGAGGTACTCTGATCTGCAGATGTGCCTCTCAGTGGAGTCTGGAATTCACTGGGGGGCGGCTAATGGGGTGGATGGGGCTGCCGAATGGAAATGAATATGGAAATGGAGATTAGATAAACAGTGTGTCTATTCTTTAATATCACGAGAACTGTTTTCACTTATCTGCGTGACTCTTTCTTTTGTGCCTCTTAATTTGTCCTTGAAGTTCTGTATCTAATCATTAGCTGAGCAACCAATAATTCTCCCTCAGTCCCCCACCCCTTTTTACAACCAACTTTAATCTTTCGACTCAGTGAAAAACATGTTTCCCCTATCATAACTGGTTTAACAAAAATTCTCTTTTAAGTTTAGATTGCTCAGATACAATGGCTTTACTGCAGCTTCATGCTAGGGAAAGGAATTTACATTAGAAAAGAGAGATTTATGATAGCGTTGAATTTCCATTTGAATATGGATAGTTAACAACATGCATATGGTTTTTTTTTATTATTATTATTTTAAGGTTTAAGCCGTGCCATAGGCAAAAAGAAAGCTGGAGACTGCAGGGCTGGCAGGGCTCAATGAATAATTTAGTCTGGATTTCATTCACAAACAGCAGCCCAGTCCTAGGGAAAGGACCGGTGCTTTTCCCTGGATCGGAACTGGAGTAAGTGCCAGGATTTCCTGATTTGTTTACATTTCTCAAAAAACTTTTTTTCCCCCGGACTAGGACAGAATTAGACTTCCTTTTCCACTTTTGGCTCCTTCCAAGCTATTCTTGCTCAAGGTATTCTCTCCCCTTTCCCTGCATTCTCCTTTGTTGAAGTCTCAGCTGGTCTTTTGTCTCACGAAAACAGGGAGAGGCAATGAAAGATGTTGGTGGAAAAAGAATGGTCCTCATGACAACAATGAGCCCACAGTAGCCAGCTTTTCCTGGCCGCAGCAGAGTCTATCCAACTTTTACATGTAAAACCTTCTGGTCTGTCTCTCACTAGGGCTTAAAAAGGATTCTGAGAGGCCAGGATATGATACATCAAGTGATTCTGCCCAACTCCTTAAGCTATAATAGGAGACACTGAGATCACCTTCATTCTCATTAACCCTGCATATGACGAGATTTGTCATCTTGGTGAAGCTTCAGCCAGATCTAGGCTTGGGATGCCAGTGTTTTCTCTTTGGTAACCAGTCTCCCAGGACCTGTGGCTAAGGGCCTCTGTTCCACCCTGTTATTCTCCCTCCTTGTTGGGTTTCACTTTTACCATCTTGATCATCTATAATTGTCACAAAAGTTTGTTTTGAAAAGTAACTCTAAAGTCATTTGTTTATAAATGTTTGGCAATCAGGGATTAGTTCCTTTTCCTAATCTGAAGGGTTAAAAGGCAACCAGATCTTCTTGGGGACTCACCAACAAGAATAAATCAGAGAAACACAGAAGTCATTTAAAGGGATGGGGCAGTTTCCTTAAAAGAGACGTGTAACTCCCTTTGGTTCATTGACATTTCTATTCTTTTTTCCTTTTCTCTTGTTTCTGAGGCTAAAGGCCTCTTTAAATTTTGCTACTTAAGTCATCTCTGTTTTGAACATGTTTGCCATTCTGACCCTAGGGATAATTGTGAAGACTATCTTGAAGCAACCCTATCCTCCCTGCTAGGACTCCTTGGGCTCTCTTCACTTTGGGTTCCCTGGGACAATCAGGGTCATCTATCCTTTCTGCTTTCCTAGTAATCAAACCCAACTCTTTTATGAGAATCAGATAACTTAACTGTACTTGGGGTATGACTTTAAATAATTCTACCATTCCAGGCTTCCCTTGTAGCTCAGTTGGTAAAGAATCTGCCTGCAGTGCAGGACACCAGGGTTCCATTCTTGGGTTGGGAAGATCCCCTGGAGAAGGAAATGGCAACCCACTCCAGGACTCTTGCCTGGAGAATCCCATGGACAGAGAAATCTGGAGGTGTATAGTCTGTGGGGTCACAAGAGTCAGACATGACTTAGCATCTAAACCACCACCATTCCAGGATTATTTGTATCATAACAGAAGAAATTTACAGTAAAGGAATGAGTCTCTAATGGTGGAACTTATGATACCAGTGGTGGAACTTATGATACTTTTGCTTGAAGCAAAATGTCATCCAAGTGCTCCTGAAATTATGTCATACTGAGGTTGGCTTATGTCTAACACACGGATCAAGTCAGGCACATGTTGTTTGTATCCCTATGTATGTATGTAGGATTACCAAGAGGCTCAGTGGTAAAAAATCCACCTGCCAATGCAGGAGACATGGGTTTGATCCCTCAGTGGGGAAGATCCCCTGTAAGAGGAAATGGCAACCCACTCCAGTATTCTTGCCTGGGAAATCCCATGGACAGAGGAGCCTGGTGGGCTACAGTCTGTGAGGTTGCAGAGTCAGACACAACTGAGCAACTGGACACACACACACACATGCATGGACACATACACGCACATATACACACACTTATATACATATACACACGTATTTAGAGGTCACATGCAGAGAAACATAGTTTATTATGAAGATTCTGCTACTGAGGGTGGACAGATGAATGACCATGAGACTTTTCTGAACCATATACTAACACAGCTGATTTGTGAATCAAGACCATAAATAGCTGTCCGAAATGTCCTTTATAACAATCATTTACTCATTCTAGTCACTATGAGAGTGCCTACCTTTTGAAAGGCCAAAGTAGACTCTTCTCTGACCTGCAAGTAAGATTGGACAAATGGTCACATTCTTAGTATAATCTAGACACGTATCAAGATGCACCCAGTGGACTAATGTGCAGAGTTTCAATTAACACTAGCACATTAGGGACATCAAAAGAATAATTTTCCCCCCATTGGTTTCAGAGACAGTATTGTAGGCATAAGTGTTACTAAAGAAACCAAAGTCTAACCTTTTGATGATCTGAAGAGTCAAGCCCTGCTGTGGATTATCTTCTGTAACAGGCTTTTATGAAATGATCTGCTGACAAGTGTAAGTGAAGCACATATTCCAGAATCACATGGTATCTTCAACAGAGTTTAGAGAAAGACATAAAATGAGTAATGACATGATATTCAATGTGAAATTTATCTTCTAAGCAGGGGAACCCCACAAATAAATGCATGTGGTGGGAAGGAAAAAAACAGATACAGAATAACATTACTTAGAATACCTAAAAATCATTCAAATCACATGAACAAAAATGTAAATTAGGTTGGAGAATATGATATATTTTGCATTGTGTGTGTAGGTACTACAGATAGCAGTGCTTTCTAATATGTTTCGTGTGTGTATGTGTGTGTGCACTCAGTTGTTCAGTTGTGTCTGACTCTTTATGACTAAATGAATTGCAGCCCACCAGTCTCTTTTGTCCATGGAATTTTCCAGTCAAGATTACTAGAGTGAGTTGCCGAATTTCCTACTCCAAAACATCTTTCAACTCAGGGATTGGACTTGTATCTCCTGTACTGGAAGGCAGATTCTTTACCACTGAGCCATGGAGAAGCTCAAATATGTTTCATATGATGTTCTGAATTCCAGGTCTTTATTTCAAGAGAAGACCAGAGGTAAACAGCTACTTGAGCGGGTTTTCCCTACGTGAATGAATATAGTAAATATTCTGGCAGGCTTTCAGATTTCTCTAAGTTGAGTAAACAAGGCCAGTTGGCTCATCTGAAGTGAGCCTTAGGAGTCCAGCTGGTGGTGCTTGGAGGCCAAACCAGTGATTCTTTTGGGCTTGCTTCCAGGGTTAACCTGAACTCCAATAGAGAGGAAATATGACTTAGTTCCATGACAACCCCAGGGTCCCAGATGCCATGGGTGCTAAAGATAGGATGGATTTCCATGTATCAAGTGCATATACCAGTTTTGCCTTACAACTGTCAGAAGCCTGAGCAGTAGAGAGCAGTGTGAGTCCCGATAGACTGCATCACCATTACAGTCTGTTAGCAAATGAATTTTTCTCTCAGGCAAAAGGTGCACTTACCTTTCTCTGGGAGGTAACAACGTCAAGAGGCTGCAAAAGCATTTTCTAGGCTCTGATTTTTGTCTTCTTACATACCATATTCTTAATTCAGTGACTATAAAGCTCTGTATATTGAGTAAGATAGAACAATAAAATAGTTTGTGATCTTAGAATTATTTTCAAAAAATTATTGCCACATGTACACAACTTCAGATGTGTACATGGTGGGCAAGTGGGTGAGAGCAGATTCTTGTTGTACATAAATGACTTCATGTTCTTTTAAAAGAGCTATTTTGTGTTTGGTCCCTGTAGCGTGTTTACTGAATTAAGAGTCTTCACTGAATCATCAGCTGGATTCTCTTTGGCCTTTAGGGAGGTGCTGTAGACAAGTCGGCTGCCTTCTAGGTTCCCAAAGGGGGCTTAGAGGAATTGTTGCTTGAAGTCATGGTCTCCGGGTGGTTTTGGTGAGTAAGAGACCAGTAGGGTCTCCAGGCCCATGGGCAGCAGTCAGTGCGAGGCGAGGCAAGGGCAACACAGGGAAAGTCAGCAGATGCAGGAAGTGTGTCATGGTCCAGTCTCTATTTGACTTTTTGACTCTGCAGCCAGAGCCTACATGGGGCCAAACAGCAAGCCTGGGAGGTTGTGACCAGGGGAGGTGAACAGGGGTCCCACAGACCCACTGCAGAAAACCAGCAAATAGTCTTGGATGAACACCATGGAGATTGAGCCTTCCTGACAAATCCCGACTCCACACAAAGCAGATCGCATAAAGGCATCTATCTTAGAGGAGATGAGCCTTGGGCACTTGGGGAGGTTGTGACCACTCATGGCCCCTTTATGATCCACTGACAAAACAAGATGAAATCACCTGGTTTCTGACTGTGGGATCCGGATGGGCTCAGTAATGCTCTGAGCCAATGGTAGAGCCTTCCATACTCCCCCCAAATCCAACAACCCAAACCCCACCCCCAGCCAGCTATGATATTTCTTCTCAGCACTTAAGCTTGATGCCTTTAGCCCTTCTGGAGAGAAAGGGACGTTCGATGGGACATAGTCCACACCCAACACACCCACCCCACCTTGGGTAGCCTTGTTATCTCTCCTTGAAGTGTGATTTAGTACCACATGACACTAAGATATGATAACCTGAACACTCTATTACCTTGGGAAAGACTACTGAGCAAAAATGCTAGTTGGAATAGCTCTGCTGACGATAGCTAGGAGGTGTTATCTGGGAAGAAGATGGAAGATAACTCAGAGCCAAGAGCTGTTTTGGATGGTTAAAGGGAATTCAAATATAGATGAAGATCTGCCCACACTTTAAGAAAATCCTCAAAGACATGACAACTGTCAAGGCTGCACTTCTTAGCAGTTATCACCTACTTTTTGTTTTCTGCTTCATCAGCTCTATAACCCTGCAAGTTTCATTATTAGGGTTTCCTGCTACACTTTTAATTTTCAGTTACAGATTGACTGGGGACTGCCAGTATGTCTGGCCTACTGATGTTTGCTGGTAGATTATCCTTGTAAAAGTTACTATTGTCAGGTTTCATTTCGTAAGGATAGTGAAGAATGGCAATTCATATAAATTCCACAGCCTCATTGCTCGTGATGGTCTAACAACTAAGAACAAAACAGAAAGATAGTCTCATTTGAAGCAAATCTTCTTGCTTCAAATAATATACTAAACAGACAAACAACACCCCTACCTCCCACCAAAAAAAAAAAAGAAAACAAAAAAAGGAAAAACACCTTACAGTTGAATTTACTGAGCTGAAGAGGTCAAACTTTGCCAGAGTCAGGGACTGGTAACTGACATCCAGTTATCCAGTTCAGGGATTCATTTTCCCTTTTTTCAATAGTGAATGAAATTCCCTTTTTAAAGGCTTATAATTCATTGTTTAAAACTGGAACTGGGACAAATTCAAAGCAGGATGAAAGGAAGTCTCCAAAACAATAGCACTGAAATTCTCCCAGGGCTGTTTCAATTGTGAGAACTTAGAGCACCTCAATGGCTGCATAGTGGTGAGGCAGAGGACTTGAGAGAGTGGCAATGTGCCTAAATGCTGTATTTTTGTGGTGGCCTCCTTTGCTGGATGAATATTGCAAGTTTTAATTTTTTCCTATTTTGCTGAAAATATTCTACAATTTTCCAGGAATTAAGAGATACTCAGGCTAAGGCAAACTCTGATTATAAATGAAAATAAGAGTTCATATTCCAGTCCTCAACACAAAATTTCAGGGATCCTTAGTGAGCATTTATTGTGTACCAGCTTCTAGGCAACGTGCATTACATGCATGAGTTCATTTGATCTTCACAACAATATTATGAGCATAGGTACTATTATTATTCTTACTGTACAGATAAGGAAACAGAGAGGTTAAGCAATGTCTCAAGTCACATGGCTAGTGAGTAACCTAGTCATGTCATTTCCATACTCTTCACTACTTAACAGAATTGCCTCCCGAGAAAAGTAAATTGCCTAGGTTAAATGATGTTAGGGATTGACGGTGAATAGAAATTGATATTTGGCTCAAAGAAGCACAGCATGTTTAATTTTTGATGAATCCTGACAACATTCTGCTGCTGAATAATAAGACCAGACAAGCTGAGTCCTGCTATGCTCTTGCAAGTCTTTTAGTTTTATTCTCAACTTAACTCTTTCTGAAAATGATTGAAGTAGCTTACACATACATATACATCCTTATTCCAGGCTCAACAGGACTCCAGCCTTATTTCAACCACCTTCTAAATATCCCTGCTGAGTACATGTCTTCAGGCTCCTCAAATATCTACACTGAATTTTCCAGACTCTCCCTAAACAACTCTTCAGCTGGACTTTTCTCTCTCTGTAATGGTATTACCCAGTCGCTCAGACTCTGAAGCTCAGGGTAAGTTTTATTTCCCTCTTTCCTATACTATCTCCTGCCTCAACCCCCTCTGAGAGTGCACAATTTGTCATCAAGTCCTGTGGATTCTCTTTGCCCTATCTGTCCATACCAAGCTCTACTGCAATGAACCAAGTTTCTGAAACCAGATTTGGGGATAAATTTCCACCAGTTTGCCCATGTTCAGGCTTTCTGTCCTTAAGATAGCCACTGGGAGCCAATCCTCTAACAAGAATTTTTTGGACTGTATGCTGTTCCAGGCACTGTTCTAAACTAGAGACACATCACCCCTCTGCCTTGTCCTTGTGGTCCTTTCTGCTTGAAATATCCATCCTCATTCTCCCCCTCTCCAGTATTTCTGCTTTTAGCAGCCACTGCCAGTGACTGAGATCTCTGAATCCACATCACTTTCCCTTGACCTGATGTAGGTTGAATTTAAAGAGCTCTGGGCTTTCCAGATAGTGCTAGGGGTAAAGAAACTGCCTGCCAATCAGGAGACGTAAGAGACGTAAATTCAGTCTCGGGGTCAGGAAGATTCCCTGGAGGAGGGCATGGCAATGGAGCCTGGTGGGCTAGTCCAGAGGGTCGCACACGATTGAAGTGACTTAGCAAACACACATGCAAGGAGCTCTAGCCCAGCACTCGGACTGTGGCAGAAAGTCCCTTTGTGATAATTTAGCCTGTTCACCCTCCTTAGTTTCTGCTTTGATTCTAATACCTTCACCCTCAGCCTTGGCTCTTGAATTTATGCCACATTACTGTTTTCTGAGTCCCTTTTATTAACCTCCCACTCTGTGAATCTAACTCACTGTCCCCTTAATATAGCCATGCCTCTAAACCCCACCCCTGTGAGACCCAACTTTCCCCAAGATGTTGTACTTCGTGATAGCCCAACTGCCTCTTTGGAAACTAGAATACCATAGTTTGTTTGTTCAATAACCATTAATGGTTTACTGAAGCTCTTCTGTGTACTGGCTACACAACACATAACAAGAATGACAATATCCTGTCCTTGTGGTGCTCACTCTGTCATTGGTACAAGTGATTAAATGAAGAAGCAAGATAGTTTCAGACTAAGAAAGATGATGAAGAAAATAAAATGGGCTGCTGAGCTGGAGGAAGGGGAGGGAGAAGGCTGGCTTAGATGAGATGTGCAGGGAAAGTGTTTCAGGCAAGGCTTGAATGATAAGGAGGTGCTATCTATGTGTAAAACTGTGTGTAAAATGTGTTCCAAATAGAGAAGACTGCAGATGAAAGACCCTACAGGGGCCATCAGCCTAGTGTGCTCCAAAACCAGAACAGAAACCAACAGAGCAGAGCAAAGGAGAGCAGAGAAGTAGCAAAGGAGAGGAGAGAGGTAACAAAGGAGCTGAGCAGAGGCCAAAGGTAGAGGCCTTGTTTCCATGTTCTTGAGAGGCAGGTTTGTTAGTTGCCTGGCTCTCCAAATCTTCTATACTGTTTGTTAGACTCACCTGCTCCCTGACCCCAGATGGGCCCTTCTTTGATGGCTATGATGGTTACAGACTCTCTAATTCCACTCACTGCTCATGGGCATTAAGTGGGCAATACTCACATTAAAGGTGAGATGATGCCCAACCAAGGTTTACCTGTTCCCCAAAGCCTGATTCCCATACCAGTGACTTTAGGATGTATTCCTAAATGATCCTGGTTGGAAAAAGATTCTTTTTCAGTAGGCTGTCTTGGTCTGAGCCTTCACGCAGCTCTCCTCCTATCCTAGTTTATACTGAAGTTTTACCTTTCCTCCCAGATTGAATGCCAGAACGTCTGGGTCAATTTTGTTCTCAGTTTCCATGTAAGAATAGCTGTGTTTTAGAGAATAAACTCTTTGTAATACCATCTGGCTACTGTCGTGAGAATCAAGAGTATGTGTGAAGCACCCAGAAGTAACTGACTCAAAGTAGGTTCTAAATAAATTGTAATAAAATGATCATTATCACAGTTGTGTGATTTTGGGTATAACTCTTTAAATTTAAATGAAGCTGCTGGATAAAATGATTTCTAAAGTGTTTTCTAGTTCTAAAATTTGATCATGGCTTGGATGAAGACACTGAAAAATCCCCGGAAGAGACAGAGTCTTTGGTTATTGCTAGCTTTTCCCCAGGGGGAAACCTTGTACACATTGGAGATTCTTTTATGGCATCAGTAGTATGTTATTTGCAGCAGTTGAGTATTTAATCTTGGTAATATTTCAAGCATTTTGAGTGTAGAAAGAGTGGTAATACTTTCTTCAAATGTACACCAGAAATACCAAGCATTGTCAAGGATGTGGTTACACAGAAATTCTCCTGTACGTGTCATAGGTGTATTCATCAGGACAGCCTCTTTGAAGAATGATTTAAAAAGAGCTAGGAAAGTAAAAATACACATATTGTATGATCCAGAAATTCTGAACTATAAAAAAACTATGTGCTAAGAGGCTTGTTCAAGAATATTCATGAGAACATTGTCATAACAAAATTTGAAGCAACACAAGTGTCTATGAATAGAAAGAATAAATAAATATAGTATATTTGTTACTACTAGTGAGCTACAACTATAGAAATAGCAACATGGACAAATCTTAAAAACATATTCAGTGAAAACAAATTATATATCATAGTATAGCTGTAATATACATAATATACCT
>SJYC01032997.1:0-10955 GCA_006408675.1 Madoqua kirkii | reverse complement strand
GATTCATGGGGTCGTGAAGAGTCGGACACGACTGAGCAACTGAACTGAACTGATAGCTTGCTAGGCTCCTCTGCCCGTGGGATTTCCCAGGCAAGAATACTTGAGTAGGTTGCCATTTCCTTCTCCAGGGGATCTTTCCAACCCAAGGATCAAACCTGCGTCTCCTATATTAGCAGGCGGATTTTTAACCACTGAGCTAGCAGGGAAGCCTGATAAATGTATGTCTGTGACTGATTCACTTAGCTGCACAGCAGAAATAACATGATTTTGTAAAGCAAGTAAACAACAGTTTTATAAAACGAGTATATAGAGATGCTGTACCATCATTGCAACTCTCCTGCAAACCTAACATTACTTAAAATAAACTTTTAGAATTAAAATAATGGGCCCAATGAGATTGCTAACTCGTGAGGCTGAAGTAAGGATCCAAGGAGATAACATTTACAAGAAGTCCGACAGCACAGGGACTCAATAAGCCTCTCCTCCTCCCTGAGGAAGGATGAGAGATATGATTCTATTGCTGCTTTTGCCACCTTCACTCAGAATGCAGATAATTTGCCTTCAGTATGAAAAAAAGCACAAATAATTGCTGAAGTCTGTAATTTAGACAAATGGACTGCATTATGGCAGGGGCAGGGAGCAGAAGGAGTATTATTTCATCTGTCTAAATCTTTTGAGAAAATCAAGGGGGAAAAAGAAAGCAGAAAGCCGCTCAACATTACTTTCTGTCTTTGGTGCCAGCTGCTGACTGCATCTGGCAAGCACAGAGCTGAAGTCTGGCCTAGGAGGTAGAAAAATCCCAGCTTTCGTCCCGCCAACACACACACGGACACACATAAGAAACGTTTTTCTTTCCTCAAGTAGATCATTTCCTCAGTATCAGGGGAGGATTTCAGAGCTCAGTTTGAAAGCAAACTGCACATGATTTTCTGGAGTAAGAGCACCTGACTTCCTTTGCCTCTGACCTCAGCTTTACCTACACCAAATCAGTGGCATCACTTGTTCTAACAACTGGAATGTTAGACACATTTGCACTGAAAAGCCTCTGTGTGGCCTTAACAACCTTAAATATCTTTATTCTTCCTTAACTAAGAGACCAATTGATCAGTGTTTGGGGTTTTGTTTTGTTTTGTTTTGATTAATCCATGAGTAGCATTGCTGGGTCATATGGTAGATCTGCTTTCAGTTTTTCTTTTCTTTAAAGAACCTCCATACTCATTTCCAAGAGAAGGAAATGGCAACCTACTCCAGTGTTTTTTTTGTTTGTTTTTTTTTTTTTTCAAGAAAATCCTGTGGACAGAAGAGCCTGGTGGGCTGCTGTCCACAGGGTCGCAAGGGTCAGATGTGACTGAAGCAACTTAGCAGCAGCAGCAGCAGTAGCATACTGGTTTCTAAAGTGGCTGCACCAACTTGCATTCTCATCAACAGGATACAGAGGTTCTCTACCTCCTCATCAACATTTGTTATTTGTAGACTTTTCGGCGATAGCCACTCTAGTTCAAAAAACATACGTGCACCCCAGTGTTCATAGCAGCATCATTTACAGTAGCCAAGGCGTGGAAGCACCTAAGTTTTCATCAACAGCTGAGTGGCTAAAGAAAATGTATACTTTTATATACTGTTATTGTTCAGTCACCAAATTATGTCCAACTTTCTGCAACCCCACGGACTACAGTGTGCAAGGCCTCCCTGCCCCTTCTCATCTCTCAGAGTTTGCTCAAGTTCATGTCCATTGAATCAGTGATGCCATGCAAACATACACACACACACACACACACACACACACATATACAATGGAATATTATTCTGCCATAAAAGAGAATAAAATGCTTTCATTTGCAGAAATATGGATGGACCGAGGGAATATTCAGTTCAGTTCAGTTCAGTCACTCAGTCATGTCCGACTCTTTGCAACTCCATGAATCGCAGCACTCCAGGCCTCCCTGTCCATCCTCCCTGTCCATCACCAACTCCCAAACTGGTGTGAAATGGTACCTCATTGTGGTCTGGATTTGCATTTCTCTGATAATGAGTGATGTTGAGCATCTTTTCATGTGTTTGTTAGCCATCCATATGTCTTTGGAGAAATGCCTATTTAGTTCTTTGGCCCAGTTTTTGATTGGATCGTTTATTTTTCTGGAGTTGAGCTGCATAAGTTGCTTGTATGTTTCTGAGATTAGTTGTTTGTCAGTTGCTTCATTTGCTATTGTTTTCTCCCATTCAGAAGGCTTTCTTTTCACCTTACTTATAGTTTCCTTTGTTGTGCAGAAGCTTTTAATTTAAAAATAATTTGTGTTCTTTAAAACCTATGTGCAAATTTGGTGTATTTCCTTTAAATGAACTTATTAATTGTGTTGTTTGAAACTTCTATATTTTTATTACCATTTTGCTGCTTAACCTATCAAGTTCCTCAAAGAATTTATGGTCTAAATAATCAAAATATATAAATATACAATAATATGATGTGGTAAATTATGCTAGATGAATAATGACACTGAGAAAGAAATTCATATTGGAGGTATATTTCCAATGCCAGTGTATAACTATTTAAGCATGAGAACTATTTGAAACAATAATGTATAACTCCAGGTGTATTGCTGATGTGAAGATGATCATAAATAGCTGTCAGATCCTAATGCTACTAAACACTGGAAATATCACCTTGGTCTTCTTTTCTCTGATTCCAAACATCGTATTGGAGGTATATTTCCAATGCCAGTGTATAACTATTTAAGCATGAGAACTATTTGAAATAATAATGTATAACTCCAGGTGTATTGCTGATGTGAAGATGATCATAAATAGCTGTCAGATCCTAATGCTACTAAACACTGGAAATATCACCTTGGTCTTCTTTTCTCTGATTCCAAACTTATCATGGCACCTTGCTTTTCAGTTCAAATTGTGTAGATCTGCTTATAGGGTAAAAGGAAAAGTAATGCTGGCCATGTTAACAGAAACATCCCAGTATTCCTGACATTATTTTTTTTATTTTAAATTTGCATTCTTGTGTAAATATATTTCCAGAGGGTTTAATTATTCTGTATGCCCTCCCCTGCTCCTTCCCAGAGATACATCCCTTTTTCAGCTGCTGAATAAATCAAGCTCCTGAGATAAAAGCCACAAAAGCAGAGTTTCAGACCCTAAACCTTGGAGAATTCATCAAAGGAAATGCCACCTTGTTTCTCCAATGGCACCTCTGATCTCACAGCGTGTCCTTTTTCAGACATCTATAGTTATATGTGATTATCATAAATATTTCACTCACGGTTCTCTTACACTCTTCATCTGAAGTTGTGATTGAAGTCAGTGGAATCGTAGAGCATCCTTATCCAAGAACACTTCTTTCCCAGGTGAAGCTGGCTCTTTCTGCCTTGAAACCAAATTCAGTCTTCATTCTCATCATGAAGCATCCACTTACAGCAAAATCATCTGCAAATCATGTATATTTTAGCAGAGATTTTTGTAGGGGAAAGTTGGAGGGTCTTAATGTGAAACCGTATAGAAGAAACCACTTATTTGGACCTGGTCATTATTTGCGACCATTTCAGCGTGCCCAAGATCCCTTCTCCTTGGATTCAGTCCTCACAGTGGTCCTCCTTTTGAAAATAAGCACTCCTGACTTGCTACCCTTGAGCTGTTCCCACATCCTTGGGAAGGTGAGTCCCATGCTCTTGTCGCCCTGTGTGTACCTTCAGACCTGTCGGTGTCACCTAGACCAAATGTGTTTGTGATGAATAAGACCTTCTCTGTGTCATCTCGCTATGCATACCCTCTCTCACATCCAGGTTTTCTTGCATGAAATGAGATTTCCCCAATTCAGTCTTCCTCATATATCTAACTCCTATGAAGAGAGGCATTTTAATAGCTTTCTACTGTTGCGTGACACATTGCTACAGACCTGACAGCTTAAATTTATTATCTCCCAGTTTCTGTAGGTCTAGGATTTGAGTCGGAGAAGGCAATGGCACCCCACTCCAGTACTTTTGCCTAGAAAATCCCATGGACGGAGGAGCCTGGTAGGCTGCAGTCCCTGGGGTCGCTAACAGTCGGACACGACTGAGCGACTTCACTTTCACTTTTCATTTCCATGCACTGGAGAAGGAAATGGCAACCCACTCCAGTATTCTTGCCTGCAGAATCCCAGGGACGGGGCAGCTTGGTGGGCTGCCGTCTATGGGATCGCACAGAGTCGGACATGACTAAAGCGACTTAGCAGCAGCAGCAGCAAGATTTGAGTACAGCATGACTGCGTCCTCTTCTCCAGATCTCACTGGGTTGAAATGAAGGTGTCAGTTGATTTTGCAGTCTCATCTGGGTTCAGGATTCTATTCTGAAATCACTACTGTTAGTAGAATTTATTTTGCTAAAGCTGTGGCATGGAGATTCCATTTTCCTTCCTAGCTAATGGCTAGAGAGAGCTCCTGCGAAGCAGAGGCTGCCTGTATTTCCTGTCCTCACGTTTCTCACAGGTAGTTTACAACTGATGTTGCTTTCTTCCAGGTGACCCAGTGCATGTATCTCAGAGTTTCTTTTCTGTGGCTTACCAGAGAAACCTCTGCTTTTTTAAAGGGCCCATAAATAAGATCAGTCCCACCTGGATAATTGCCCTAACCTCAAGCTCTACTGATTTAAGTCCTTTCATTCTTGTTGCTGGTAGGTTGCTAAGTCATGTCCAACTCAGCAACTCCATAGACTGCAGCATGCTAGGCTTCTCTATCCTGCATTATCTCCCAGAGTTTGCTCACACTCATGGAAATAGATTTGGTGAGGCTTTCTAGATATCTCATCCTCTGCCACCTCCTTCTCCTTTTGCCCTCAGTCTTTCCTAGCATCAGGGTCTTTTCCAGTGAGTCCACTCTTTACATCAGGTGGTCAAAATATTGGAGTATACATATATATATATATTTTTTCTCTTTTTAAATTTATTTATTTTAATTGGAGGTTAATTACTTTACAATATTGTACTGGTTTTAGCTGAATGTCTGTAATTTCACCCTAAAATTCTCATAAGGATGTATATATGTGTGTGTGTGTGCTATGTCTGTATACATATATATATGTATGTATATATATATAGTCCCTTAACTTCAGTATCCACATTACTGCAGGAATTAACTGGGAGAAGGTGAGCACACTGGTGGTCGGGAAACAGCGGGAGCATCTTAGAATTCTGTGCACCACAGTCACAGCTACAGGGAAGTGAGTAAAAAATACTTTAAAGATCCCTGACTTGCATGGCTTTCTCCAGGACTTCTAGGAGAGAGTCCTTTGCTTCTCTTTGCATCTTTACATAGACATATATTTATATAATTTTTCAAAAGTAATATATTTTGCCCACAGTTAAGACAACAGATACTTTTCACTTTAAATTACCTTGATTTTGTTTGGCCGTGGCATTTTAGAAATCCAGCTAAGGGGAAGTTACAAATACTTTTAATTTCTTATACTAGGGAATTTTTATGTGGTGCCCAGTCACTTTTGGGCATTGGTTGGGAAAAGCCTGTTTGATTCTTCTGCTATTTGCCATGCGTACACACTTGCCACAACACAAGGTGTAAAGCTAGAGCTGTAGCACTTTATGAATGGGACTCAGGAGGCAATAATAAGCACAAGAGTAATTAACATTGGACACTGAAAAGGAAAACATGAAAATTCCTGAAATTGTACAGATATGACAGAAACTTGACAGTTTAATCTGAATCTGCAAACAGTTTTTAAATTTGCATGATAGTTAAAAATAAAAACAAACTTTGCCCACCCATGAAGTTTGCTGGGTTTTCTTTCTATTCTCTTTATAGAAAATGATATTCTAAGTTTATCTTAAGAAGTGATCAAAGAGTAGGAAGCCAAATCGTCAAAACATGGAACAAAAACTCCATTAAACATTTTGGTTAATCCCAACATCTCTGTGACAGCTGGAATTCTCTCTTTTGGACCCTTCTAGGCTAGCAGTACTATGTACTCATGTTCCAGCATCTTCTCAGAGCTGCGCTGGCAATGGATTGTCCTCGTTAATTTGTACTATCCCCTGAAAAGAGTGCCCATCCACATTCCTTGATCTGCTTTCTTCTCCTCTTTGGGGATCAGTGTGAACTGGCTGACTCACTTTACATAGCCTTCCTTGAATTTCAGTAAATTGAATTTTGTCTATATTGTTAAATGTGTAGCTAGAGAAAATGTTAGCCTAGTCATTGCTGCAAAAACAGACACAGGTCCAAATGTGCCAAAGTCTCTATACAATTAATTTCATCTTATCTTTCCCATAAGAAAAATATTTTTAAAGATTAAAGAAAAAAATAAGAAGAGAGAAAGATCTAAAATTGTTAGACATTACCTAATTCTTTTTAGGACCATCAGTTGTTATTTTCTGTGTTGTCCTAATAGAATGAAAATGCTATGTATTGGAAACCTTTGCTATTTCATCAAATTTGAAAAGGGCTATTCCTGGCCACTCGCCTAATAACCATGACATTATATTCAGTTTTTCATGGCAAATTCCTCACACAAAAACTCAGTAGTAGAATTCCTTGTGCTATACAGTAGGTTCTTGTTGGTTATCTATTTTAAATGCAGCAGTGTGGGGCTTCCCTGGTGGCTCAGTAGTGAAGAATCTGCCCGCTGGCAGGAGACTGAAGTTCGATCCCAGAGTTGGAAGATGTCCTGGAGAAGGAAATGCCAATCCACTCCAGTATTCTTGACTGGGACATCTCATGGACTGAAGAGCCTGGCAAAGTACAATCCATGGGGCCAAACTCGCCTAATAACCATGACATTATATTCAGTTTTTCATGGCAAATTCCTCACACAAAAACTTAGTAGTAGAATTCCTTGTGCTATACAGTAGGTTCTTGTTGGTTATCTATTTTAAATGCAGCAGTGTGGGGCTTCCCTGGTGGCTCAGTAGTGAAGAATCTGCCCGCTGGGCAGGAGACTGAAGTTCGATCCCAGAGTTGGAAGATGTCCTGGAGAAGGAAATGCCAATCCACTCCAGTATTCTTGACTGGGACATCTCATGGACTGAAGAGCCTGGCAAAGTACAATCCATGGGGCCACAAAATAGTCAGACACAACTGAGAGACTAAACAGCAAAAACCAAGTGTTCCTGACAGACTGACATTTGAGAACCACTGAATTAAGACATATCCCCCAGTTTTCAAATAAAGCAGTTCTAAAAAAAAAAAAAAAACCCACAGCACTGTGTGCATACTGCACAGCTGAAACTAACACAATATTGTTAATCAACTATACACCAATATAGCTACCTGGAAAATCCTATGGACAGAGGAACCTGGAGGGCTACAGCCCTTGCAGTTGCAAGAGTCAGACACGACTTGGTAACTAAATCACCACCAAACCACCATACTCCAATTTAAAAAAAAAAATTCAAAAAGCTCAATAGAATTCATCATCCAAAGGTATTTATGAATACTTTTCATTTTTCTAATAATTTTCAATTATTATCTTAAGAACTATTTTTAACACATGGAATAAAAATATGTCTTGTATTTGTTCAAGGTAAGCGGTAAACACACACACACACACAAGAGAACAAGAGTGCTGAGAAAAATAATGATATCCATCATTTAACATGTTTTTCTTTTTTATTACTTAAACTCATCTCCCACCTTTTTGCAGCAAAGAGAATCGCTACTTGTCATAGTCTGCCATGATCAAGAGTCAGAACCTTGCTTGACTGAGCTCTCGCTGTCTTGGTTTACCACCATCCACACTTAGAACACTGTTCAAGTGTGTAGACTTCCCACTGTTTACTGAAATGACTTTCTTGTTAACCATAGCAAAATGTTCAGTCCTGAAAATACTCTTCTGAGAACCCCCATGAACTCACTGGCACTCCAGCATAATGCACATTTAGAAGGATTTCTGTGACTCCTTTAAAATTTGTGGTTTATCACAAATTGCCCAAAACTTGCCTGCAGTGCTGTTTATCAGCACTAAATTATTTCAAGTGTTCTTCCTGTTAAAGCTTTTAATGTTCAGTGTGACTCCTTATGTTAATGTTCTATTTATTGCTGGTATTTCTGCTCCCATGAAACAAGGCACATTCATAAAATCTGAAGTTTGCACAAAGGTTGCTTTTTCTTCAATATTGCATTTAAATTGATTCATTCTAAATATTTCCTCTATATTACTATAAATCTGATCTGGAGACTCACTGGGTAGATCAGTCACTAAAATGAATCAGATAATGCATTATACGTTAACGCAAAGTCAATTTAAACTACCACTAGTGAAAATGGATTTAGATGGGTACAGTTTTTGTACAACGTGCAGTCTGTACTGTCTGAGTGTTTGATCTTCTCTTTGGAGGTAGGGACAGACATAGTCTATGTACAAACATACTAAATGAATGTATGTTTATGAGGCACATAAATGATTCTTTGGTTTCCCTGGTGGCTCCACTGGTAAAGAATCTGCCTGCAATGTGGTAGACCTGGGTTCGATCCCTGGGTTGGGACAATCCCTTGGAGGAGGGAATGGCTACCCACTCCAGTATTCTGGCCTGGAGAATTCCACAGACAGTATAGTCCATGGGGTTGCAAAGAATCGAACACAACTGCGTGATGTGCACTTTCAGCCCCACCTCTGATTCAAGCAAAGCCGTGAGTGGCGTTTATCTACACTATTTGGCACAGCCCTTCTATTAATATATATATCTTTTTTCCTAAAAGAGGGATGTTGTATAATTTTGAGAGGAAAAACAATCCAGTTAATTTCTCTTCTTACTAAGGTAGATCATGTAGAAAGATTATGTATTTAAATAAATAATTTTGGATACTTTTGAAGATCAAATGCATTGTTCTTCGAATTTTAAGTATTATCAGCCATAAGAGTTATCAAATACAGAGAACTTGGTAAATACAGAACTGTAGAATTGTATCTAGTTTAAAATTCATACATGGCTCAAACAGTTGGACTGATCGAAGCCAAATAGCTATACTTGTTAAAGCAAAGTTGCAGAAAAAAGACTGTTGACAAGTTAGCTGCAGGGGTTTAACTGTTTATTTAAATGAATATGTACTACTCATGTTGCAAAAAGCAGAACAACTTTGGAAATTAAATCCTAGAAACATGATTGTACAGATGGGGGCATATTTTTGTGTACTCCATAAGATTCATTCCTAAAATTATTTTAGAAATATTACAGGCAAGTATTGACTGGCTCCATTGCCATTTTGGAGAAGGCAATGGCAACCCACTCCAGTACTATTGCCTGGAAAATCCCATGGATGGAGGAGCCTGGTAGGCTGCAGCCCTTAGAGTCGCTTAGAGTCGAACACGACTGAGTGGCTTCACTTTTCCTTTTCACTTTCATGCACTGGAGAAGAACTGATTCAAGCAAAGCCGTGAGTGGCGTTTATCTACACTATTTGGCACAGCCCTTCTATTAATATATATATCTTTTTTCCTAAAAGAGGGATGTTGTATAATTTTGAGAGGAAAAACAATCCAGTTAATTTCTCTTCTTACTAAGGTAGATCATGTAGAAAGATTATGTATTTAAATAAATAATTTTGGATACTTTTGAAGATCAAATGCATTGTTCTTCGAATTTTAAGTATTATCAGCCATAAGAGTTATCAAATACAGAGAACTTGGTAAATACAGAACTGTAGAATTGTATCTAGTTTAAAATTCATACATGGCTCAAACAGTTGGACTGATCGAAGCCAAATAGCTATACTTGTTAAAGCAAAGTTGCAGAAAAAAGACTGTTGACAAGTTAGCTGCAGGGGTTTAACTGTTTATTTAAATGAATATGTACTACTCATGTTGCAAAAAGCAGAACAACTTTGGAAATTAAATCCTAGAAACATGATTGTACAGATGGGGGCATATTTTTGTGTACTCCATAAGATTCATTCCTAAAATTATTTTAGAAATCTTACAGGCAAGTATTGACTGGCTCCATTGCCATTTTGGAGAAGGCAATGGCAACCCACTCCAGTACTATTGCCTGGAAAATCCCATGGATGGAGGAGCCTGGTAGGCTGCAGCCCTTAGAGTCGCTTAGAGTCGAACACGACTGAGTGGCTTCACTTTTCCTTTTCACTTTCATGCACTGGAGAAGAAAATGGTAACCCACTCCAGTGTTCTTGCCTGGAGAATCCCAGGGACAAGGGAGCCTGGTGGGCTGCCCTCTATGGGGTCGCACAGAGTAGGCCATGACTGAAGCGACTTAGCAGCAGCAGCAGCAGCAGCAGGCCTCCTTGTCCATCACCAACTCCTACAGTTCATTCAGATATGCAGATGACACCACCCTTATGGCAGAAAGTGAAGAGGAACTAAAAAGCCTCTTGATAAAAGTGAAAGAGGAGAGTGAAAAACTCAGCTGAAAGCTCAGCATTCAGAAAATGAAGATCATGGCATCAGGTCTCATCACTTCATGGGAAACAGATGGGGAAACAATGGAAACAGTGTCAGACTTTATTTTGGGGAGCTCTAAAATCACTTCAGATAGTGGTTACAGCCATGAAATTAAAAGAGGCTTACTCTGTGGAAGAAAAGTATATTCAAAAGAAGAGTAGGGCTGCAGAGGCTTCATCAATTAGTCTCTCATAGCACTTTTGAGGATTTGGATCTTTACACTTCAGACCATTTTTAAAGTCACTGACCTTGCTCAGAGACAATGAAGAGAGCTTAAAGAGCATAATAATTTTCATTATTTTCAATATTTTTTAACTTTATACTGCTTTATAAAACATAACTCCTCAGTACCTTTGTGTGCTCTAAAAATATACTTTCTTTTGTTTCTTCATTAAGAAATGCTTTGCAGCACTGTTTATAATATTCAGGACATGGAAGCAACCTAGATGTCCATCAGCAGATGAATGGATAAGAAAGTGTGGTACATATACACAATGGAGTATTATACAGCCATTAAAAAGAATGCATTTGAATCAGTTCTAATGAGGTGGATGAAACTGTAGCCT